>CAUYSK010002377.1:0-25000 GCA_963575035.1 Avahi laniger | reverse complement strand
AAAACAAAAACAGAGTCTGCCCATTAGCCCTGCACAAAAAAATGGTCATTGGACATAATTAATCAGCGATGTGCACCGCTGTGGACACAAAAAGACAATCCTTGCAACCGTCTTTTCTCCCCAGCAAACCCTGCTCACTCAAGTGTTCAGGTACTCAGTTACATTCAACACAGGCTAATTCACTTATCCTCAACAAGTGGGCTATTGATTTTTGCCTGTTTTCAGAATAGCCTGGGGCTTTCTGAATGACAATAGAGTTCCCTATTTAAAAAAAAAGAAAAAAAAAAAACCCTTTGGATTCTGGGGGAAATGCCCTTTCACTGGTCCTAATCGGGCTGGCTTCACATTTGTCTGGAGCCACTCAAACGTTCAGCCTTAGCTGTCGCTCATTTTCACGGCCCCGTCTCCCTGCTCCTTCGGAATCTGGCGTATTTCTTGTCTCTTTAAGCTGAGGGGTCAGCAGCATTTGCTTTTTTGTTTCGTGGGGGCTCAGATGAAGGGTTCTAGAAATTCCCTGACATAGCAGAGCATGGCATCAAGCATCTTATTTTTTTTTCCCCTTCCTTTCTTTCTTTCTTGGTAATCAACTTGTGAAAAACCTGAAGCCCCACATTCAAATTGTCCAAAAGGCACAAAGAGTAAATCCAGAGTAATCATTCTCTTTTGTATCTCTCTATTAATGACAATAGCATCCCTTATATAAAAATAAAATAGAAACAATTTAAAAACTACACAAAATTTTAAATGTGCTAAACTTTTTAAATGACTATAATAGATAAAAAAAAAAGAAGAGACTACAAATAAAGACAATTTTTCTGGAAAAGAACAACTTGTTTTTATGTTAATTATGTTGTTTCAGTTTTATTAATAGCCCAGAGGTAAATTCTGATTATGTCAGAGAAACTATTAATGTGATGACTGGTTGTGGACTATGACTTCGATAGCCATAAATTCTAGGAGTAATGTGAGCAGCGTCCTTCATGTGGAGGGACGTTCCTCTTAGCAGAACATGTCTCCTAACCAGGATGTATTTTGACAATAGGCATCTGAGTAGCTGCAGTACAAAAAGCTCAAGCTGCCCATTCGATTGACATGCCGAGGCTATTAGGTGCCTGTTTCTGCTTCTTTCCCACTCAGAAGTATTTGAACTTGCATGTTAGGGGCCAAATCTGGGTGCTGGAACAAAAAAAGAACAACAGCAAACAAACCATACATGCACTGAACCATAAGGAGGGTTCAGTTTAACCTCCTAGTGCCTCTGCATCGTTTCCTGGGAGCTTCTCCCCATCCCTCTGATGAAGAGGGAAGATAGCCGGATGTTCGCACCCGCCGTAAACACGCAGGAACACTGTAAAGCGGAGAGCCCTGCCTCCTAGCACACGCAGCAGAAGTGTAATTCTGGATAATGCTGAGTCTCTACATAATGAAATTTAAAATTTTTGGTTCTTGATAAGGTTGCTCTAGAAAGGGCAGGCACAGGGTGGGTTTTAAACTCTGGGCATATCCTGGACTCTTCTGTTAGCACAGTAGTATTAGAAAACAAGCTACACTTTTCATAAGGGCCAAGGGAAAGGGGGAAAAAAAAAATAAAGTGCTGTCTGGTGGTCCAGAGTAGTCTTGCTTCCTTTTCACTGAGAATGGAAAAGCAAAGGTTCCCCTGACATGAGCCCTGTCTTTGTGTTTTGCACCTGGGTTGTTGTTTTTTTTTTTTTTTAAAGGGCTAAGAAGTCAAATCACCACATATTGATTACTTACAGCATGCCTGAGCTAGACACTCGTTGAGGAAGACAGAGGAAGCAAGAGGCTCGAGAGACAAGGCAAACATTTAAAAAATAATCAGGGAACAATGAAGTATCGAATAGCATGAAGTGGCCTGCTCCTAGGATATGGGCCGATTAGGCATTCCTGGACTTTTACAGTTCAAGGTCTAGTAAAATTAAAAAGAACAAAAATGTATCCAGGCTGACACAGACTTACCAACTTTTTATTTTGCCAATTAAGGTCTTTAAAAAGAAAACAAAATCAGAGAACATTAACAAAAGAAAGAAAAGCAAAAAGGAAGGAAGGAGGGAAGGAAGGAGAAACCATCATTTTTATCTTTATTAAAGGAACAGACTTAACATTGGGGAGAAAAAAGATAAAGGATACAATCCTAAAATAAATAGTTTAACATTGATACAATGCAGTTCATGAAAAACTCACTATTTTGCATTTTTCTCACTTTATAACAGACTGGTGAAAACTTCGTCATCGCTGGGCCTCTGGGATTTGACAGATGACAACTCCCTTCCATTCATCCTTGTATCATCTCTGCTCCGTGCTTGGCACACAGGGGGTTCCAGGAGTACTTGCCACACTTACACCTGGACATGTGCTGAATAAATTGTTCCCGTGGGCCAGTGGGGTCGGGTACGGGGGGACCACGAAGGGGCCTGTGCGGTGTAGAGAACAATGTTTACACCCTTTGGAGTGCAAGTGAAGAAAATATTTCGAGCCTCCCCACGTGTATCTGAATTTGTGCCTTCAAAATTCAGGTTCTAGTCTTTGAGGGGGTCCATTGGCATTCCGGCAGATGGAGAGTGGTCAGTCACTTGTTTGTCCCCATCGCAGCCCCAGTGGGTGCAACCAGATAAGCAACAAAGCATTCTCTTTCGACTTCATTGCAGGACGTAAACTTAAAAAAAAAATGCACATGGTTTGCTGTGTTCACCAGATGGAGGCTCTTCCTGACGACCAGAGCGGAATTTCTATGCTGCGGGGGAGGCTGGTGAGAGGACAGGCCTTGGGGTGAGACAGGGCTGAGCTGGCATCCGGGCTCCCCCAGTCACCAGCTGGTGACTTCGATTCTGAGCTTCAGATGTCTCATCTGTGTGATGAAAATAACAACAATGGTGCTTCTCTTGGTGTGGCAGAGAGGCTATTAGAAGATCATGTACATAAAACATGTAGCTCGGAGCCTGGCCCAGGAGGGGGGACTTGAAAGCAACCAAAGAAGAAAAAAGAGAAAAACAATCTGACTGCGTTTAGCGCTCCACCTCGACCCCATCCACAATTTCTGAAAATGCACTGGAGACTGGGAAGGGAAAGAGTATGAAATCTTGAATTCAAGAACACAGAAAGGTTCTCATCAGGGAGATGAGAAAAATGAAAATTAATCAGAAGTGACAAGTAAAAAGTATATGCAGACCAGACAGCAGAGACTCAATCTCAGTATTAGCACTGACCAAGCTATGCGACTTGTGGGAAATCACTTAATTTCTCTAAGCCTCAATCTGCTTGTCTGTAGAATGGAGATAATTATACTCCTTCAAGGCTTAAGTGGGATCCAACAAGATGAACCATGTAAACCACTATGCCTAGTGCCCAGCATTCAATAAAGCGATCATTGAAGAATTATGATTTACTATTATTTCCACTATTATCATCATGACAATGATCAGAACAGAATATCTGCTTGAAAACCCTGGCAGGAAGGATATGGCTGCTTTAGTGCTCAGTTTACCTTCTTCATGCAGAGAGTTGATGCCACTAGCACTATGCCTTTCGTGGTCGAGCCAATAAGATCTATTCAGAAGAGAGCACGAGGATAAAATATGAATGGGAAGATAGTAAAGAAACAGGTAACTCCCATAGTTCTCTACGCTCTGACAAAAGAGTGATTCTGTTCGTGTGATTAGTTTAAAACAGTGTATTAAGCCCAATGGAATCATTTTAAAATAAGATTCTAATTTCAGGAACCTAAGGAAGCCTGCATTTTAATAAGATATTTCATTGTATCCCAAATACAAAACCATTGTTTGCCTGACTCTATAATTTATTGTCAGACAGACACTGCACTATTACTATAGCAAAATGAAACATGCGATGATCTCTCTAATAAAACAATTGGATCATAAGGCAAAGCACAGCTCGGCAGTTTAAACAGAGCTGAACAACCCTGACTAGAGATCTGCATAGACTAATATTCCCAGCTGGAATTTCACCTTTCTCTACTCTTCCGCAGAGAAAATCATTGAAATAGCCTGCTAACAATACCATTACTGTCTCCCTAACTTAATCCTTTGTTCCTTCCAAAGAAAAGACTGCTGCTGATTATGAATATTCCACTCTACAATTCCCATCAATTAATATACTACCGCCTTCTTATTACGGTATTAATAGCTTCTTGATTTACATTAGAAAGTATATATTTTACACCATGGATAAAGCTATTTCTTCCCCTTTAACGGAAAGTGCTTATATAAAAGGAACTTACAATTTGGAAGGTGGAGGAGGGAGGGAGTGTGGGTAATTGCATGGAGATAATATATTCTATTCTCCTTACTGGTTTTCCTCCTCTCTGCTGGGCAATGCCTAGTTCCCAGTCAAGGAAGGCAACATGGTTACCCCCGAGCCTCTTCTGTCCTTCCCCTTTCCTTCCAGGAAGAGACACCCTGAGCTGAGCTGGGGTGCTTCCCCTGATCTGCCTCCAACTGTCCATGGAACCCAGAGTTTGCAACTTTCCTTTCACAGACACCCAAAGAGGCAAAAAGGGGCCCAGCTCCCTTCCAGGTGAATGAAATGAGGCAGGTAGCACTGAAGAAGGAAGGAGCCCTGGTGATGAAGAAGTTCTATTTGAGTCAGAGAGAGGTCAACCTGGATGTGCCTCTCCATCCCTGCTGTGCAGGGACCCTGTGACCAGGCTGTCACTTGCACTCCATGAGTCCTGGGGGCCTTATCTGTAAAATCAGGGTCCTCACATCCCCTTCTTTGCAGGTATTTCATGGAAACCAAATGAGGCCAAGTGTGTAGGTGACAGGGGATGGTAAAGGCCATTCTCAGGTAATGTCCAAAGCTACAGATGTCCTCGCTATGACTGAGATGGCCACAGGGTCATGCAGACTTCTCCCTGCCACCTCGGGCGGAGGCCTCCAGGCTGGAGTCACCCCCACAGTGACCTCTGGGTCTGTTCTAGACTTCTGGTGCAAAGGATTGAACACTCCTGAGGTGGCTGTTCAGAGAAGTCAGATCTAGAATTCCTCCAGTGCCCTTTGTTCGGAGCTCGTGTTTTTACCACCCCATTGTCCTGCTGTAGCTGTAGAGTAGTTTCGTCAGCTACCAGGGTTTACCGATGAATCCAGAAAATTCTATTCTCAGTCCTGCCATTGCCTAGCTGTGCGGTCAAAAGATTGCTCCTTCACCTGTCTGGACCACAGCTCCACAAAATGAAGATGCTGGTCCCTAGGGAAGCCCCATGCTGGCGCCCTGCCTCTGCCCTCCACACCACAGGCATGGATGCTTGACTCACGAAGGGTGGGGGAAAAAAACTGAATTGGTGGCCAATATTTAAAATGGAGATGGCTCCATGTAAAAATCCAAGTCTTCATTTCTCTTTTAAAGCAACTCCCCCCCGTTCCCCGCTGCTCTTCTGGAAAAAGAGAGAGAGAAAAAACAATGCAAGCCAACAAGGGGCTAGAGTTGGGGGCTGCTTTCCTTATCTGGGGCTCCCCCTCAAGTATTCTGAGTCTCTACTTGGCTCACTTCTCATATTTACATTAACCGACGGTGACCCCCACAGCGCCTTTGAGTCCTAAATAGGGTGTGGTCCAGCCACTGCCACTTAGGGAGCTGTCTGTCCTTTTCCAAGACGGATCCTATTTCCAGAGCACTTTGGCGAGACCCAGAGTCCAGAAACTAAAACTCTCTTCAGCACCCCCAGTCACTTTGGGGCCTCATTTCTCCTCCCTCCATTGCCGCCACTCCACCTCCTAAACCCAGTGTGTCTGGGGATGTGCCCGCGTACACCAATCTCTCCAGGGGCCGCACTGACACTCAGGAGTGAACGGAGACTGGCAGGGTTGGGTTTCACTGCATTTCTCCTAAAACCAAGTCAGGAATGATTAAATGGTGAGGTCTGGAAATGAGAGGAATGTTCCCCTCCTGGGGCTGTGTCTACTCTTGGCCAGGGCTGTCCACAGGGCCAGCTTAGTGACAAACACCGATCGGAGGGGCTGCAAGACTGAATGGACGAGCCTATTCCCCAGCCTTGGGCTGTGGGAGGGCAGGGTGGCCGGCCTTTCCGTTTCCTCCCCATGTAAAGCACTTTGCAGAATCTCAAGCTTAATGTAGAGATTCAGTTCAATGTCTGTGGATTGATTGATTAATTTAAAGCCCCTGAGAGATCCTGCAGGTTCACAGGTAAAGTGAGAAGAGCTGAGAATTTTTCTGTCTTCCTCAAAAGGGAAATGTTCAAGAAGCAGCCCCCTTGTTGGAGATGATTTACATTTCTGCCTTGACCCTGGGATTGGAGGAGGGGAGGACAGCCCCCATCAGCAACCCCCGCAGTCCAGCTGAGAGCAGCTTTAGCAGGTGCCCACATTCTTATCTGACACCTACCAGATAAGGAACATAAGCCCCAAAATGTGGTTTGCTTGTTCAGATAGAGGGGTCCAAAAGTCGTGGCCTCAGTACTGACTGTGCCACCTGCTAGTTGCCTAAGCAAGTCGCTGAAACTCCCTGTGTCTCAATGTCCCTGTTGAGAAACGGGGATTTGAGTGAGCTACTAGTGTCAGGTACTTAGTATAGCACCAGGCACAGAGGAGATGCTTGCTGAAAGGCACCTACTATTAGGAAGCTAAGAGGAGGCCAGACATTGTCCCACCAAGCAGGGAAGCCAAGGCTCTAGGGGCTGACTCTGATGAAAAGGCTCCTGATACCCTTTTTAGGTACGCCTGGTCACTGGGATAGTAGCTACTTTTGCAGTGGAGATGCCTCCACTAAATCCAGTGCTGTGATTTTGAAAGGAGACTTTTCAGAATGTTTGCCTGTCAATTGCCATAAAACACACTAAACCAGGAGACACGTTGGTGTCTAGGATGCCCTAGTTAAAGTATGCATGGGTCCTCAGAGTCTCTCCCCCCAGTGAGCTCCCTCACCCTGGTGAGAGATCTCTGGCTATTCGCTGAATCATATCAGAGCAAAATGAACCAAAATGCACATGGGGCAGGGAGGGGGAAGAGGAGAAGTTAATAATACCTTATAAATTCAATTTGCATTCCCCTCTCGATTTTAACCCAATCTACATGCGCTTTCCAAAACAAGCAGTCATTTGAAATCCTCCCACGTGATAGATAGTCTTACACATTTTAAAACACTATCCCTTTAATAAACCAAACAGCACAATGTCGTTTTAACTGGTTCTAGAATATTCTGATAGTGACATATTTTCTGTTTCTGGGCCAGAACTGGTCATTTCTTCTTGAGAATATGATGTTTGAAAATCAGTTCCTCCTATTATAGATTTCTCCCTCAGCTTGTAGAAAATCCATGATTCCCTAAACATTGGTCTTTGAAAGCACATTGACTAAAATCTTCATGCTTAATTCATGAAGCGCAGTCTGGAGATTAGTGGAGCTGGACATAGACCAGGAATACTTTATCATATTCTAATAAGCAGAGGCTGAAAATTGCATTTCTAAAGCTACAGTATTAAAGGGCATACCGCAAAACATGACCCAAACATAACTCAGTAGTTTTACAGTGTCTGAAAAGGCTTTGATATGATAAAGTATGCTGACGAGGGGAATAAACACAACTAGAAATTTCTGAATTTAAAAAAGAAAAAAAAGCGGGGGGAGCTTGGCAAACATTCAGTATATTCATGGAAAAATATATATTATAAACTCATATATTGTGATTCCTATTAAACAAGTATTGACTATCAAGTCATGCTACAGAAGATCACTATAACACCACAAGTGAGGGGTTTAGAAAGCATAAAAGCATGAGAGATGAAAGAAAAAAATACATAAAGCAAGCCTAATGAGGTTAATTTGAAGGTTTCCAGAAAAATCTAAGTGCTGGCTTTTCAACTTTTCTTAAAGCAGGTCACCAGCATTGTTTCTGAAAGAAGAATGCAATGTGTACAGCGGGGTGGGATGGGGGGCCACAAATGCTTGATGGTGGACTAGAGGTTTTGCTCAGAAAATAGTGCGGCATAGAAGCTCCTCCTTTCCCCAACTAATGAAGGCAAGCATTGCCTACAGAAGGACGGCAAAGTGTGAAAAGCACCATAGAATCCAAATACGTAAATCAGCAGTGTATATGGCCTCAAGTACAGTGCCTGGCACACAGTAGGTGCTAAAAGTATCTGTTTAACTGATTGGTTGATTGACATTGAGAAAGTAATGGAAACAGGTCCTATGCATGTCACAAGACCTCATGGGGACTCTGGATCTGTCCTACTGCATGCTTGCTAAGCTGTTTTCCCTCTATAAAGGCCTGTACTGATTGAAATAACAAAAAGCATTAGGTTGGGAGCACTTTCCACAGACAGTAGCTTCCAGACTGTAAGCACCTGGACCCATTTGGTTGCTCCAGAACTTCCACGCGGAAGAGAGTCGGGCAGCAGCAGTCAGGTGGGAAGAGGATGGCACGCTCGGGGCTCAAGGACTTTGTCTAAACTGCATCTGTATAGCCAGAACACGGTTGTCACTTAGACTGCATGTTTATCAAGGAAGTGTAGGGGGTGTCGGGGGTGCTTTGGAGATCTGGCAGACTGTGTGTGTGTGTGTGTGTGTGTGTGTGTGTGTGTGAGAGAGAGAGAGAGAGGGAGAGAGAGAGAGAGATCCTCACCCTTCACAGCCAGCCCGCATCACTGCTGAGATCAGAGTAGAAAGATCAGAGCAGCCGAACCCCTGCTGATTCTGTGATTTTATTTTCCTGGGTGTGCACTCACCATACTCCTCCCTTCACCCATGTAATGAAGCAGGGTTTATCTTACTTTCCACGAGGCTCTGTTTACTTCTTAACTGACTCTTCCTGCTGGCCTCTAATGACACGGTCCATGCTTCCTCCCATAAGGGGTCCTGACATCAACCAGTTCCATATGTCTGGGTCTCCTGCACTTCAGCTGGCTGGTCCTTGAGCATCCTTCATGTCCCACCGGCCCCATTCTTGGAAGCCACCTTAGCACCCAGGATGAGTCCAGCTGAGGCTGGGCTGGCTGTCCGTGCTGTGGATTTCCATAGCACCCCACGTCACCCCCTGAAACCTTGACTACACCTTCATTAGTGCACACCTTCCCCACCACATTATATGCCCTTGAAGGGCCAAGATCTTGACGGGTAACCATTGCAGACCCAGGCCCAGCACAGAGCCTGGCCAGGTAAGATCTCAAAACATATTTATTAAAAATGAATAAACAAAAGTGGTGAATCCAAAGTACTCAACTCTACAGGGAGCCTGTAGACATCATCTTTTGTTTTATATTCTACTTTTACATTAAAAATAAAGCCTATTGGTTGTGTATAGAATATATATGTCATATATGATTATAAAAATTTGAATACACAAAAATGAGCAGAAAGAACAAAGAATGTAAAACTACTCCTATTCCTACCATTTAGTATTCTTGCCACTCTGAGTATACATTTTACCCCTGTGAATGCTGAAGTTCTTTCCTGCTCTACTGAGTTCAGGTTTCTTTTCTCATTTTTAATTTTATTTTTAGTTGACATTTTAGATAGGAGGAATAAATTCTCACGTTCTATTGTACAGAAAGGTGAATATAGTTAATAATAATGCGTTGCATGTTTCAAAATAGCTAGAAGAGAGGATTCTGAATGTTCTTGCCACAAAGAAATGATAAATGTTTGTGACGATGGATATGCTAATTACCTTGATTTGACCATCACACAGTGTATACATGTACTGAGTGCAGGTTTCTGACAGCAGCTACCTGTGCAGCCATTCCAGAGAAGTTCTGAGTATGGCTCACACATCAAGACATCCTCATTGTGCAAGCGAGAGGCAGGTGGTCCTGCTTGCTCCATGTTAAGGACAGTGTTTACCTTTGACAGGTACATGGTGCAGGGGAAGGGAGAGATTGAGGACCTCACTGTTGAGACATGCAGCCTGCACACAGCCAGGTGAAGTCATGAGTGAACAAGCCTGTTGCAAAGACGTGGCATGTCCTCAATCAATGCATGGTCCCAACCGAAGTTGCATGCCACATGCTGAAGGGAGACAGGAGTCTTGTGGCCACCAGATGGGAGGACTGAAACAACAACAAAACCCTCAGATGTGAGCAAGGAAAAATAGGCTTTGGTTCCAACTTTAGCAAAGAGGAGAGGAAGCATTTCCATTTGCTACTGTCCTTGCTTCCCTCATCCCATTACTGCCGGACCTTCTGCTGCGAGTACAATATCTGACTCCAAATCTATCTTGGCAGTGGCTGTTGGCTTTGAGTACATGTCTACCCATCCTCAGTGGCTGCTTTTGCAAGGTTTGCAATGTTTTCTCCTGCAGTTGCCTCCATCGCAGCAACACCCTCTGCGCGACAGCATCCGAGGGCCCCCAAGCATCTTGACAAAGTGTTCCCTCCCCAAACAACTCTGCTTCCCTGGGCCATGTCCCTTTTCCACAAGCTTTCCACGGTGAGGATGGGGTTATTGTGAAAGGAAATCTTTGCTTCCCTGAGAGACTGACCCTTCTGGTTCTCTTAATTATAATTCCTTACTTATAATATGCATCGGCTGCTATTTAAATAAACAATGAGGGATTTGAAACAGAGAAACTATGAAAATGAAATTGCTTTAATTTACATCCCAAGGGACTGAGGCTATAGAGTTCTCTGAATGCTAAATAAATAAATAAAAAGTTAAATAAGTTAGTGCCAAGTTGGAAGTAGCCTATGGGTTCTAAAAGGGGACAAAGGAGCCAGATGTGTCCATGACAACGTATGAGATCCCAACCTGCCCATGTGATGTCCAAGGTTCCTTTAAATGTAGATACAGGTCTGTGCCAGGAATATTAGCCCCTTTCAGAAACAATGAGGAAGGAAGGTGAGAATGCCATGGAGATGTCATCTGGGTTGCAGCAAGCTGAGGATTTAGACTTTTCTTATGGGTTTTATACCATGGAAGGCAAACTGGTCAGGGTAAGCTGTGTGCCAGCTGGCACAAACAAGCCAAGAGATAAGAGGACAACTTCGGGATCATTCTCAGCCTTCTTTGCAAGAGTCAGGTAATACAGAGAGAGGTCAGATTTTGTTGCAGCAAATGTAGGAGTATGAGCTGATTTGTGTTTTGCGGCGGAAGAGGATTGCTGAAAACAAGGGTCTAGGGAAATCTCAGGAACTGACTTTGCAACACTGCATAGGGTAATACGAATGAATGTACACGCTCATGCACATGCGTTGCTTCATATATGGGGTTAAAAATGCCCAAAGGATTCCAAGAGATGAAGCTGAGGACAGGTTAAAGGATGGGCATTAATAAGCCAGGGGAAGGAGAAGTTGAGAAGTGACTTTATAATGCTCTTGCTGGGGATGTTGTAAACATTATCACATTTCATCCTCACATTGATATTTTCCCATTTGGTGGGAGAAGAAACTGAGACTTATATAGTGTTTCTGATTACACAAGCTGGATCTGGTGATGGTGAGACTCAGATGCAAACCAAGGTCATCCATTTCCATCCATTGGTCATCCATCCATCCAATTGCTAGGAAAAGAAACCCAAAGATCATTTTTGTTTGTTTGCAGCTCAGAAATGTATGGGCCAACTGATCCAAGGCCTCCTAGGATGTCCTCAGCTTTTGCTCTTACTGGCTCTGTCTTCCTTTCATCTCTGCTCGTCTCTGATTCTGGGTGTGTGTCAGTCTCATTTTTTTCCTGCAATAGGCAGCTTTCCTTTGTGTATCCTGGGAGGATGCTGCTGAGCTGCAGGGTTGCTGGCTTAGCTGTGTAGGGTGAAGGCATGCAAGAGCCTTCCCCATCAACTGGAGCGGCAAAGTCCCGGGAAGGACTCAGAGTGTCCTGGTTTTATATATGCTCACTCCTCCATCTGGCACTGTGGCTAGGAGTCGGGGACTGTGAGTGGTCGGACCTCTATAGTTGGTGGTAGTGGTTGTGGTTCTGTGATCAACAGTCCCATGCCCACCACAGAGAGGGAGGCAGGCGCATCCCAAAGGAAAATGGGGTAAAGTCTGATGGGGAAAGATCTGGGTAGAAAAAACTTTAGTTACAACAATAAAAAAAAAAAAAAATCAAGTGATCCTCAAAAGAATCAGAATACCGTCCAGGGGAAAAACAAGGGTTGGCGTGGTGCGAACTCCCAATGGGTCCCGAATATTCATTTTCCCTTCTCCCTTGGCTACAGAGCTTCTATATTTACCTAGGCACAAGGTGCCAAAACTGAAGGCTGCACTTCCGGCCTCCCTGGCAGCCATCTGTGGTTAACAACTGAATCATGACCACTGAGCAGGGAGCGGGAGTGTTAAGCGGGCTTCGTAGAAGGCTCCTTGAAAGGGAGGAGGTGAGCACCCTCTAGTCTTTGCACCTTCATGCTGCCTGGTGGTTCTGGATCAGCGAGGTTACCCTGAAGATGGAAGCAGTGTCACAGAGCAGAAAGACAAAAGGAACCTGGTCGCTGATGACTGTGGAGTGGCTACACCAGCCCTAGATGGTTTATTTCTGCTCTTTTATGTGAAAAAAATTCACCCCCATGGCTGGGTCCTTGTTGCCAACAGCCAAACGTAATTCCTAATTCATATACCTGGGCTCCAGTCCCGGCCTGCCATGATATGCCAGGCCTCGTTTTCCAACTCTGACTATAATAATGATTAAAAAAAAGAAGAATTCCACTGATGTTTCTTTCTCCTCTGCTCATCTTCCTCCTCTGGCTTCAGCCACCCGATTTCCTGAGAATCCAAGGACTGGAGAAATAACCCTGAGTCCTTACTAGGTCAATGCTGCCATTCTCGTCATATTTAGAATCTGCATGTATGTGTATATTCTCAAGGCTAAAATTTAATTCAGAAAATCTCTAGAACTTATATTGAGTCCAATATTATTAAGGGATGGCTTGAATATTTATTTGGTATAATGCTATTCTTTCCCAAACTCCAGCTATTAGCAGAAAACACATACTTTCTATTTAGTGAAATAGAATCTGACCTGTAAATGGTGGTACAGTAAAAACAAACCAAAAAAAAAAAAAAAAAAAGGAACAAAAATGCATCCATTTTGCAAGAAGCTTCCTTGAATACCAGACCTTTTTTATGCCAGGGTGTTATTTTCACATATGTACATCATATATTGTAATACGAAATGGATATTGACTGCAGCTGAGGTGAATATCCACAAGTATTGACCTCAGAGGTAAATATTGACTGAGACAAAGGTAAAATCAATGCTTACCTTGAGGGATAATAAATCTGGATATCTATTGAAATAAGAAGTCAATAGGCGCATTGTTACAAACATTCGTGGTTATAGTCACTTGAGTGCGTTTGTACAGTGAGTGGTCAGTGTTTGTGTGCTAGAAAACTAGAGGCAGTGCAGGTAGCTAGCTCACAGAGGCTGCACAAAGTGTCTTTTGTCCAGTTAACTCTTCTCTCAGTTTTATCACCAACTAGCACTGCACAAGGTAAATAGCTCCAGCTGACCCCACACAATGCAGTAGTTTGGCTTCCATCTCTAGGACGCAGTTATTGAATCAGGTGCTCTGCATTAGTTATTTCTGTCTATCCTGTCCATAACAGAAAACAATAATCTGGTCATCCCCACTTTATGGCTTGGTAAACTGAGACTCAGAGAACTCAAGCAATTCACCTAAGGTCACAGAGATGATAAATGGTGGTGCCCTGAATCCAAAACCCAACTGACTGACGTCAAATTTGGTATCTGCCTACTATACCACAGTCTACTGATAAGGACCATAAACTGGGACTCCAGGTGATGGAGAGAAATGTCAGAGGTGGGGAATGCAGAGAGTGGAGGGTGTGAGGAAGAGCCTCTGTGGTGGCTGCTGCAAATGGGCCTTCCTAAAGTGACCGGTGTGTACTGGGCTGTCACTCTACAGTGGCCTAAGCCCCCAGTCATGGTGGTTCCAGATGCTTCATGAGAGACTAGATATGGGCATTTGATACAACTCTGGCCAATGACATGTCAGGATAAGTGTGTTGAGGAGCTTTGGGAAAGGAAAGATTCTTTTGTTCACGACAGAGACACACAAGAAGAGAAGGTGTCTGTTTCCTCTAGCACTATGCTGCCTGGTTAGGATTTCTGCAAGTGTTGCAGCCATCTTGAAGAAAATGAAGAAGAAAAGAGACCCAGACTGAGGAAAAAAGCTCACAGAGAACCTCAGAGAAGTGGGGCCAGGTCATGACATGTCACCTCTCTGACCACTCTACTTCTGTGTATCAGAGTAGGTGATGGAACACATTGTCAGACTATCAGAGCCACTGCCAGTTGGGTTTCTTGCACATGTAGCCCAGAGCATCTTGGCTGATGTGAGCAGACGCCAAGTCATTCCCCTTCACACAAGCAGAAACTCGCATTTCCGGAATGTTAAGTGTCAGGTGCAGGAACTGGTGCCATGTACACTTCACAGTTTGAGTTCTTAACCACTTCCCTGTGACCCTCCCAGGCGGCCTCCCATTTTGAAGCTTCCACCAGGATCTGCTGGGAATCAGGTCCCACAAATGAAACCTACCAGAAGTGGTACTGAACCCTCTACTTGACCTTGTATACCTTCGTGTAAGCATCGTCTAAGACGTGTCCTCTCCATCCTTACTCTCTCCCAAGGCCCTGAATTTCAAAACAGTTTTACTTAGTTACAAGACATTTCTCTCTGTCTTAACACACGAACTTCAGGAGAACTTGGTTATGTCTCCTCAACACCTACTGCTACAATTTATCAAGAAATATACTGTGAGCTTTCAATTTTCCTTGTCTAGTCTGCTCCCTAAAAACCCTCCCCCTCTTCCCCAACTGAGATAATTTTATTTATTCTTCCGTGAGCAGCTCAAATAATACTAGAGTTGAAGGGTACTCCCGGCACCCTTCTTTGACCAGCACTGCCATCTTGGGTCTGTTTTGCATAACAAAATAACATCTTAATATTTCTCTTATGAGAGTATTCAACACACGTAATTCCTTCAATAGTCCTCACCTGAATGCCGGTTGTCTACCAGATTGTCTACCAGACATGGGTAGCTATTTTCCTACATGCATTTATCTCCTTAAAGTCAGGAATCATAGTTTATCTATCTCTGTAAACCTAGGCCTATCAGCACAAAATTTACTGAAGGACCAAAGACTTCAGGTAGAGTAGAAGAATTACTGTCACTAACAGTGAAATTCTCTTGGGAAATTCCAGCAAATATCAACTCCTTAAGGAAAGATTCTCTTCCCCCAGAGATTTCCATCTTTTCTCACCTTCCAGCTAAAAAGTAGCATCACAGGTAAATGGCCCATGTTTCTCCTTCTACAGAAAGAAGAAAGGAAAAAAAAAAAAAAGGCAGAAAAGTTATGAAACAGTTAAAGGTGAGGAAGCCAAAAGACAGTAAAGAGTCATACACTGTAAGTTCCATTTTTACTTCACAAGTCTGTATTTTTACAGGAAATCAGGACACTCTATCATCCAATTATGGGTTATCTTTATGTCCTTACCAGAAACCAATGCTTAAGCAATCGATTCTTTACTGTGGCTTCTCTGTAGTCATCAGGGGCCCTAGGGAGGGTCAAAATGGGGGCTGTACTGAAGAGTGGCAGGTTCTGCCCAGGTGGGCTCTTGTGTGCCATGGGCAGGGGAACTGGGGAGTTGGTGAGGAAAGTGGGGGTGGGATAGGGAAGATGGTCACATGGAGCTAGTGGAGGAGAATATTATGACAAGCCTGAGGATACCAACAAGCAGAAATGACTGTCAGTCAAATCACAACTGGGTGAATTGGGGGACCTGTCGTGTGTTCCCCATCAAGGGAGACCAATAAAGAATGGCCTGAAAAGTTCTTTGTTTCTACTTTTCTGTTTTGTTTTTTTCCCCCTCTACCTTTCTCTCTCTGTTCCCTCCTTGGCATTGACCACAAAACGAAATTCTAAAAAAGAGCAAAGAGTCATCTATATGCTCCCTGGGTCCCAAGTGAAATACTGCACTCGATATTGCCAGAAATTGAGTGCTAAAATATAATTAGTTGGGGGAGATACAGGTACAAGGGTGGGAGAATTTATAGGTAGTTGACAAGGTCAAAATAAGGTGGCTGGGTCAGATGAAGTAAATGCCTCATTTACTTGTATGGTGGCCGTGTTCCCAGAAAGAGTCTTTGCACAGTGGCTGCTAAACAGAACAGACAGGAAACAAAGGAAGGAGAGGTCATTTCTTCATGAGAAGGCCAAGGTTCTCTTCTTCTTCCTCCTCTGCCACCATCACTGTCGTCACCATCATCATACCACCACCACCACCACTGCAGGGAAATCTTTGCTTCTACACAGGTACCATTCCAGATTTACCTCTTTATTCCAGCACCTTGCCCACTGTCTGGTACATAACAGGTGTTCAATAAAGCTACACTAAATGAACAAGTGACATACTCTTAGGAGATGTTAAAAGCATTAAGAGATACCCAGGACACCTCAACAGAAAAGAACACTAGACAAGGACTCATGGGGCTGACTGGCCTCACTTTCTCTGAGCTTTAGTGTCCTCCTCTAGAAAAAATGGACTAACTAGTCCTTTAGGTAGCTTCTGTAAGTTGTACGATTCTAGTAATGAGAATGTTGCACTCCTGTTCATGACTTGCTTTAAGCAAGTTATGAGGCCACTTCAAAAATAAATTTCAGCATCCGAAAAAGAGCGGATTTTGCTGCTGAGCAAAACCTTCCTGAAAGTAAATCTCATTTGGATACAGAGTAGCCCCATCCTGTTCCCCCTGGGATATAAACTAAGCACTTCACCAGTAGCAGCCTCAAGATATCAGGCTGGTAATTTAATGCAATGGCCTGAATCCCCATTATCTGCACCCAAAAACCGTGACTCAGATCTCCTTCTGTGTGTCAAATGCTACAACCTGTTCAAGTTTGAGGCTATTGTCAGCAAGAGAGTATTTCAAGGGCTTCACCTGGAGCAATGGAGCCACCCAGGGGAAACTTTCCATTCATCCATTTACCTTGCTGATACTAACCCTCCCTGCACCCACACAAGGCTCCCAGCAGGAACACCAGCGTTAGAACCACAGAGCAGTGCTACCATGGCCACCCAGGGAGCAGACACAGCTTCACAATGCCGAACTGAATTGCAGGGTTGCATTTGTATTTTATCTATTTGCCACAACTGCAAAAGAGCAGGTTAAGTCCCATGTAAACACTCCAGTCATTTTCAAGAGGGAGGCCCACTTGATTTACATAACCATAAGTAAACACGCAGAAAAAGGATGTCACTTAAGAGACTTAATGTTTCCTGACAGCAAGGAATTGGCATTCATTCATTGGGATGCTGTGCACATCTACCAGGGAAAAGTCCTGGCACAAGGATTATAAAATAGTTCAAGACTGTATTAGCTGACCAACGAATGTCTGTATCCAGCTCCTCAAAGACAAGATGACAGCCATAAGCAAGCACCTCTCTGTGTGGGACACTCCACTGCCTCTACTCCCAGACTCAGTGTCTCCAAATGCCCAGTGGGTCGAACGCCAAAGAAAGTGACATTTCTTCTGATCAACATCTCTGTTACGGTAATCAGGGGAGGGCAGTGAGAGAATTTCTGGATGCCAAGAGATCTCGTTTTCAGGGTAATCAATAAGACACTTATCTTGAAAGATTCCTGCAACTTTGGAATCAATTTTGAATAGGATGATGATAAAACTCTGTACGAGAGTTGCTGTATTTAAATTAAAAAATTCTTATCAGAGTTATGTTCCTTTTTTATTTGGTTTCTCTGAAATGTTATAAAATTTTTTAAAAAGAGTACTAACTATATCATGCCATTATCAAATAGTTGGATTATCTAGTTATTTAGTAGGAACTTTCAAGTTCAGATGCTGTAAAATCTTGGGATAAAATCTTGTAGGGTCAAAAAAGGGCGGGAAGGGATTTTTCCACCCAGGATATGAAGGGATGCAATGTAGTACATGGCAGGACTTTTGACTCAAACAAACCCGAGTCTGAAATTAAGGCCTCGCCAATTACAGATAGATGATATTGGGAACATTACTTGACATTTCTAAATCACAATTCCCCTGTCTCAAAGAAATGATAACAAAATTTTCATCAAACAGTATGGTAAAGATGAAATTAGATTATCTATAAGAAAGGTTTAGCAAGATCCCAAACATGCAATAGGCACTTAATAAATATTCATTATTACTAATATTAGGATTCTGACTTGGTCATGTTGAGCAAATTTCTTAATCCTTCTGAGTCACCATTTTCTCTTTTCTAAAATGGAGATAATGTGTATATTGCAAGGTTGTTGAGGAATCAAATTAGATAATGAGAAAAACAGCATCTAAAACAGCCACTGGCAGATGGCAGGTACTAAAGTAATAAATAGAATTCAACTAGGAAAACAGAACTAAATGAGGAACGAGAAATCTAGCCTTACATCCTCATTTTACAAAGAAGGAAACTAAGGCTTGGAGAGGCTTATTTTGCTTCAGGTTACCTGGAGCGATTATTCCATGGGGGCAGTAGGGGGGACCACACCTCCTGAGAGGACAGAAGATCTGCAGCTTGGATGGGAGCACAAGACAATAAGAGATCCCAGGAGGTGAGTGACAACGCAGAGCCCGTGGAATCAGACCAACGTGTACCATGATAATTGGGAATCTGCCCGTGTCTAGGGGTACATGGGCTACGACAGGAACCAGGCCTCTGGGGAGGGGGCCAAGCAAGAGCCAGGCAGAAAAAGAGATTGTGCTGTCAAGTGACTTCAGAGAGGGTGCTAGTTGAGTCAGGGGTCCTAGCAGGACCACGATAAGGAAGAAGAGAAAGGAAGAAGGTAGGACACAGGGATTCTCCTGGGAGCCTGGGTTTTGCCTAACTTAATGCTAAGTCCCCCTGGCCAGCAAAAGTGCACTTGGGGGCCCATCGGTGGATCCAGCTTTGGCAAATTGGTTAACCCCACGACTAGGAGGCTGACCCCTGAAGAGCCAGAGTAAGAGATTCCCAGCCTTTTGGCTGGCAGCTGGGGCAATGGTCTCCATTCAGCTTAAGATCCCATCTCAGGGAGAATGGCTGCCCAGGCCTGGTCTCCTCTTGGCCCTAAGTAGATCGACATTTGGCCTGAGTTTGCAGATTACTTTTTATGGGCCACATCATTTAAGCTGTCGCTACGGTCAGAAATAGCCCCGGGGTGGTCAGAACCACAGTCTTGTAAATCTGATGCTATATTTAGTTCACCTGGACATGGCTGAAGAATTGCTTTTTAGGTTCAGGTTTTGAGTAACAGATCCATAACTGCCTTTGAACAGGCCGGGGCAGAGGCCTCAGCAGCACCAGGAAGTAGGCCAGGCGGTCACTCAGCCTTCCTGCACTTTTACCCCCTGGCCCTCGGGCACCTCAGTGGTTGCAGAAACCCACTGTCTGCTCTGACTGAGGCAGAAGGAAAATTCTCTCAAAGAATGGAAAATTTTTTTGAGGTATTGCTTACATGCATGGAAATGCACAGATATTTAGTGTACGGCTTAATGAACTTGAACTTCTGGGTATGATGTACACATACACATGTGATCATGTCACCAGAGCAATGTGTGAAACATTTCCAGGGCTCCAGAGGGCTCCCTCCTGCCCCTTCAAGATCACCATCGCCTGGTAAGGTAACCGCTATCTGGACTTTTCTCACATGGAGAATTCCTGGCTGTTTTCGACCTTTACCAAATGGTATCATAGAGTAAGGGCTCTGTTAAGTGTCTGGCTTCTTTCACTCCACAGCACGCCTGACACTCAAACTTTATAAGGTACATAAAAATAACACCTCCGTTCACTTACATGGGGCTCCCATTGTATGCAGGGTTTAGAGCCACACTTGTGTTTAATCCTTACTGCAAACTCAGGGGATGGGAATTATTATTCCAGCTTTACTGATGAGGAAATGTAAACTAAGAGAGATTAAGGGAGGTGGTGCAAAATCCCAAGGCTGGAAATTAGCAGAGTGGGGTTATAGATTCAAGTGTTTGGACTCCAAAATGCATATACTTTCTTCTTGGTCAATTTACATTTGGCTCTTGACTCCAAGGCTGTGAACAACTCCCCTAAAATCCTTCTTGCAGTGTCTGACACACAGCATATGGCAGCGAGTATTAGCTATTGTGATGATGACAATAAAGGTGATGACAATGATGATGACACGCCTCGTATTAATGTTGGGGAAGCAGAAATGATCGAGACAGACATGGTCCTGGGTTTCGTGGATCTTGCAGGCCAGTGTGGAAGACATAAAATACATACACAAATAACTTTATCATGACAAACTGTGACTAGGAAGGGAAGGGACCAGCTGCTTTTGGTCATAGCGAATGGCAAACCTTAGATAACATTTCTGACAGGGCATTTTCCTTCTTGTACTGATGGAGAGCGAGAAGTCTGGGGATCTTCAGCAATGTCACATAGCAGTTACGTGAGGATGCCTTGAACATTTCCCCCAACAGGCATGCAACACTAACCAGCTTTGCTCTAACAAAGATCTTCACCTGAGAGCTCCATTACATCAGCAGTGGACTCTTCAGAAAGTGCATTTAAAAGGCAGCTTCGCCCTTGACTCTCAATTTTGCATGTCAAAAGCACTTAACTCAAAACCAGGGATTAGCAACACCACTTCAGGACAAGGGTTCCAGGGCCAGACCACTCCTCCCCAACCGCCTGTCTGAAGGTCTGACATTGAAGGCACTTGCATTATCATTAAGTTATCAGTGAGTCAAGCCCAGCTTGGGAAGAAGAGGGTGGGACCCGGACATTTCCAGGCCTCCTCTGGAGGAACTGCCACCAAGTACATCTTCCCATGAAACCTATAATCCACATTTCATTTAATGACTGGGGATTCTACTTTAGATAAAACAAAAACAAAACTCTTCTTGATGGAGTCAGTAAGAAGTGATTCTAAATTCCTTTGAAGATGCTACAGTGGCATCTCATCTTACACCGAGTAGGCTAGGCTCTAGAGTTGGTGCATGAAGCAGATCTGAATATTGTCAGAATTACTCTTGAAATGCCAGAATGTCCTCTGGGGCCAGTTATGCCCTCTCTCAGGAGGACCAAGAGAACCAGTCGTTGCTCCAGCACCAGCTCGGCCTTGTTCATTTGTTTGAACCACCAGGTAAAGTAGCTTGCCCAGGTTTTTAGAAGAGGTTATTACAGGACACACATCTTTAACACTTTTATATTATAAGATGCTCCTACTAAGGACAAAGACTTCAAGAACAAAAAATTCACTTCTCCTAACTCCCATCTTCTTTAAGAGCTCTGCTCAGAGAGGAGGATGGAGAAATCACCTGCACGGTGTAAATTCCTGTGTCTCTCGCCAGAAGCTGAATTTGAGTAGGTTAAATGTACACTTGATGACATGCAGTAGACACTCTGCTTAAGACTGTGACATCTCAAGGACAAGGCCCTTCTTTTCATTATCTCCTTCTCCCCAAAAGTAGCAGAGCTCTGGCACAGAGTAGGTACCCAGTATATCAGTGGAAGGGCTTCTTGTAACTGACGTAGCAAATACCAGGGCATTTTACAATTAACGGACAGAATAAGGATCTGTGGTGGAAGGAGCTGAGAGCCATGATTTGGCTCAACCTGATAAAGACCTTTCTAATAACTCCTATTATATATAATAACAAGTTTACTATTAAGCAGGGAGTCATCAGTACCCTACTAGAAGTGACGAAGCAGAGCTACTAATCAATATCTGATGAACGGGTGACATTTTTGTGAAGCTGTCATTGGTCAACAAAGAATTAGAAATACAAGGATTGCATATAGAGTTTTCCATAAAGCTAAATGTATCTTAATGTTTAGACTGCACTTACACACCAATAGAGAACACAGGCAAGCCAGTCCATGTTAGCTAATACAAAGGATGTAATTTTTGAAAAGATAAATCTCTACATGTAAGAAAACATTGATACTTCCTATTTATAAGGCATATGCTTGGATGCCACATTTTCATCTGTTAGTATAATTAATATTTTTATCTATATTCAACAGTAACCTCAAATGGCAAGCATAACATAACCCAACAGCAATTGCTATCAAAAGTATAGATCTTACTTTATTTTTACCTTCACCTGACACACTTCGGCCATGCATTGACCACTTAGGAACATTCTTCTGGCCGTAAATCCAATCAATAATTCACTCATGCAGAACATATAACTGTACATTTTCTGCTCATTTAAACCCATGGATAATGAGTGCCGATTATAGAGCACAGAAATCAAACACGTTCATGCATCCAGCATTCCTTCTCGGAGGACTAACCTGAAAATGATCTTTGCCTTGCCTACAAATGAAATATTTAAAACAATGTTTTGATGCCCTAAGTTACACCTGACATATTTGTCGATTTTCACAGACGCTAGAAGTGATTAGATTTGGGGGTCAGTTACTTTAAGGTCATCTTGAGACCACACATTTTAATTTCAAATAGGGGATGACAAACCGGATAAGCAAAACTTTATAAAATAAAAGGATAGGAAATCAACTTATGCTACTAGTTGGTATGGGAAAAACTTTTGTATTAAGTCCTGTCATCTAAAGGTATGAAACCTGGTGTTACAGGAGATAATTTTCCTGACAAATAACCTTGATAAGTTAAGGCACCTAGAAAATGTACTGGTGTAAAATATTTCAATCCATGGGCAGCATCTGTTCCCAATGAGGAGGGAAAGACAGAGAAAGGACAGAGACTTTGGTTTCATGCTTCAAGGTATTTATTGGTAAAGAACATATTCCTAGAGATTTCCAATAAATCTAGAAAGATCATAGTCATTAATATGTGCGATGACAAGACCAGCAGGCAGGCAGTCACGACTGCAAAGGGTTAAAAACTATAAAGACAATGAGATGGCCTAGAAGTGCTTTAAAACTCAATTAAAATAAAACCAGTTCCTGTTAGTTTTTCCAATCCAGATTTAAGACTCATTCTGTATTATCTATTCATATGAAAAAGGGTACAGCAATTGAATTTTGAATTATGCTAACCCATTTTCTCAGCTATAGAAAACGTTGGCTTCCAGCCCAATGAATACAATAGCCACATGCTCAAGACCCTTAATTATCTAATTAATGTAGTGTCATTTTAGCAATTAGTTCAAATGACCATATGTAACTTTTTTCATTATAAGATTAGAATTGTAAATATTTTTAAAATACTTGCTATATGATGGCTATATCCCACACATGAAGGATATACAACAGCAATTAACAACAGAATATAACCAAGAAAGGTCTTATATTAAAAAGAAATGTTTTAAACCACCAAACCAACTCTTAATATGGCTAATGGCTGATTTTCAATGATTAAAGTCATACGGTAAAGTTCACAGGTATCATTTCGATATCTACTAATCTAGACTTATGACCAGGAATTACTACCTGGGTGGGCAGGTACCACCAAAGGAAATTACAAGATATGTTTAAGGTGGGAGAGGCATAGAAGCTACCAAGAGAAGAATTCATTCTAATGAAGGCCATCATGAATGGCATTATTAAATGAATAATTAGAAAACTCACAGAAGACTGCTCTTTCTCATTTTCTCACCACTGCATTCTTCACGAAGGTGAATTTTAACATTAATATTCCCCATATATTCTGCAAACTAAATAGTGTCACAAAAGTTGCTTCTATCATTTACTAATACCAGAGCTTTTGGATTATAAAGCTAATGTGGTAGAAAAGTACGCTTATCCTAAAGAAATTATTTCTGTGCCATTTGTTCAGTCCTTTCATTTGGCAATTTGTTCGTGACAGGGCAGCTGGCCAACACCTTTGGGCATCTGCCAGGCATCCTTGTTTCTGATGAGCTCACCCAGATCCAAAAAGGTGTTATTTATTTGGAATCACAGAGGCAATCAATCTGTAATTGGTGCGTAGCACTGACAGAAATCCTCTGTTGGCAAAGGAAACCGCAAATGTGACCCTTGCTTTCAAAGAGCTTCCAGTCTGATGGAGAAAGCAGGAACACACAGTAGTGCAAGCACCGGGCTACTCAGCACCGTTGTGCCTTAAACACTGTGCATTATCCAGAAGACTCCCTCATGGGCACCAAGGTTTTAACATTGAGAACTGAAGTCTGTGGTTTGGAGTGAAATGGAAACACTTTCCTTGGGTTTCAGTGAGTCTTCAAGGCAGCCACATTTTGAGTAGAAGAGAAACGTAAGAGTGATAACTGTTCCAGGTATCACTCTAAGAGATTTAAATATATTATTCCCTTATTTCATTTCTCACAACTACTTTGCCAGGCACATGGTATTTGTTTTCTTAAACAAAGAAGGGGCAGAGACTGAATAATTGGCCCATTTCTCCATCTGTAATGAGACAGAGAAAGAGATGACCTCTGTGATCACATCAACTTCTCAATTTCACACATCGACATTTGGGGATTGCATGGCCGGCTTCCCTTTCTTAACTGTAATACCACCTCCACATTCCCATCGCAGATCACTGCACCTCTCTTGAGGTCTTTCTCCTTCACCAGCCTAGTGTTCTGTTACTTCCTACCCACTGGTTTGTATTCCTTGAAGAATACTCCACACCCCTCCCTTCCTGTGACCCGCAGGCTGGGGGCCCTTCCTGACTTTGCCTGATGAACTGTTTGCCCTTCAACTTTGCTCAGATATCACCTCCTCTTTGGAACGTGCCCAACCTCCCTCTCCCAACTCTTATTCTATGCTCATACCCCCGACAGATTCTGTCACACTACATTGCAATTTATATAAATATCTACCTCCTAGACTAAGTTGTGAGCTAAGAACAAAGCAAAACCTGCCCTTTCATCCCTAGTGCTTAGGTAACACCCACAAAGAAGAACTTCATAATTATTACTGAATCATTAAATGGACTTTTAACAGCCCCAAAAAATAGAAACAGAAAGAAAAAAATGGGACTTAATCAAATTAAAAAGCTTCTGCACAGCCAAAGAAACTGTCACAAGAGCAAACAGGCAACCCACAGAATGGGAGAAAATTTTTGCATGCTACAAATCCGACAGAGGGCTGATAACCAGAATCTATTTAGAACTCAGAAAAA
>CAUYSK010002375.1:0-22022 GCA_963575035.1 Avahi laniger | reverse complement strand
TTCTCAGTTCTGTTCCACTGGTCAATGGCTCTGTTTTTGTGCCAGTACCAAGCTGATTTTAACATTACTGCTTTGTAATAGAGTTTGAAGTCTGGTAAATTGATGTCTCCCAGTTTGTTTTTATTGCCTAGAATTGTTTTTGCTATGTGGGGTCTTATCTGGTTCCATACAAAGCGTAAAGTTAATTTTTCTCCATCTGTGAAGAATGATGTTGGTATTTTAATAGGGATTGCATTGAATCTGTAGATCACTTTGGGTAGTATAGTCATTTTAACAATGTTGATTCTGCCGATCCACGAGCATGGTATGGTTTTCCACCTGTTTACGTCTTCTACTATTTCCTTCCTCAATGTCTCATAGTTCTTCCTGTAGAGGTCTTTTACTTCCTTAGTTAAATATATTCCTAGATACTTTATTTTCTTTGTTGCTATCTTGAAGGGAATTGAATCTTCGATTTGTTTCTTGGTATGACTGCTATTGGTGTATATGAAAGCCTCTGATTTGTGTGTATTGATTTTGTATTCTGAGACTTTACTGAATTCATTTATCAATTTCAGGAGCCACTTGGTTGAATCCATGGGGTTTTCTGGATACAATATCATGTCATCAGCAAATAGTGAGAGTTTGATCTTTTCTGTTCCCATTTGTATGCCTTTAATTCCACTCTCTTGCCTCATTGCCGTGGCCAGGACTTCCAGCACTATGTTGAATAGAAGTGGAGATAGTGGGCAACCTTGTCTGGTCCCAGTTCTAAGTGGGAATGCTTTCAGTTTTTTTCCCATTCAGTATGATGTTGGTTTGTCATACATGGCTTGTATCACTTTTAGGTAAGCCCCATCTATGCCTATTTTGTTAAGCGTTCTTACCATAAAAGGGTGTTGAATTTTGTCAAATGCTTTTTTTGCATCTATTCAGAAAATCATATGGTTTTTGTTTTTGCTTCTGTTTATGTAGTGAATTATGTTTATCTATTTGCATATGTTGAACCATCCCTGCATCTCTGGAATGAAGCCCACTTGGTCATGATGAATTATTTTCTTAATAAGCACCTGGATTCGGTTAGCTAGAATTTTGTTGAGAATTTTTGCATCTATATTCATAAGGGTTATTGGTCTTTAGTTTTCCTTTTTTGTTGCTTCCTTTCCTGATTTTGGTATCAGGGTTATGTGGGCTTCATAAAACGTGTTGGGGAGGAATCCATCCTTCTCAATGCTGTGGAATAATTTCTGCAGGATAGGCACCAGTTCTTCTTTGTAGGTGTGGTAAAATTCAAGTGTGAAACCATCTGGTCTGGGACTTTTCTCTTTTGGAATGTTTTTTATTGCTGTTTCAATTTCAGTCCTTGTTATTGGTCTGTTCAGGAATTCTATTTCTTCCTGGTTGAGCCTAGGGAGGCTGTGTGTTTCTAAAAATTTGTCCATTTCCTCCACATTTTCCAATTTATGTGCATAAAAATTTTTGTAATATTCGTAAATTATATCTTGATCTCCATGGCATAGGTTGTAACTTCTCCTTTTTTCTTTCCAGTGGGGCTTATTAGAGATTTTTCTTTTCTGTTTTTCATTAGTTTAGCCAAAGGCGTGTCAATTTTGTTTATTTTTTCGAAGAACCAACTTTCTGTTTTATTAATCTTCCGTATAGTTTCCCTGTTGTCAATTTCATTTAGTTCTGATTTGATCTTATTAATTTCCCTTCTTTTGCTGGGTTTGGGGTCAGTCTGTTCTTCTTTTTCCAGTTCTTTGAGTTGATTCCGTCTGTTTGTGCTCTTTTTGACTTTTGGATATAAGCATTTATGGAAATAAACTTTCCTCTTAGGACTGCTTTGGCTGTGTCCCACAGATTTTGATAACTTGTGTCACCTTTGTCATTTAGTTCAAAGAATCTTTCGATTTCCATTTTTACTTCCTTGTTTATGAAGGAATCGTTCAGCAGAAGGTTGTTTAATTTCCATGGCTTTGTGTAGAGATGAGAATTTATGTTGGGGTTGATTTCTCCTTTTATTCCACTGTGATCTGAGAAGATGCATGGTATAATTTCTATTTTTTTAAATTTTTTGAGACATGCTTTGTGTCCTAGAATATGGCCAGTCTTAGAGAATGTCCCATGAGCTGATGAGAAGAACGTATATTCAGTGGTTTTTGGGTAGAATGTCCTGTAAATGTCAGTCAGGCCCATTGGTTCTAGAGTTCTGTTTGTTTTACAGTTTTTGATGTGAAAGTCTTACACTTTAAAGAAAATATATCACAATTTGAGTGCTGTCATAAATGGCATTTTTCATATTCGAGTTCCAATTTTCTTTACTAGTATATAGAAAGGCAAATTATTTTGCATATTGACCTTTTGTATATCGTATCCCCTGACCTTGCTAAACTCAGTTGTAGTAGCTGTTTTGTAGATTCTTTAGAATTTTATACATAGATTATCATGATAATCTGCAAATAAAGCCAGTTTTAATTCTTTATTTCCAACTTGCATATTTGTTTTATATTGCCTTTTTTATACTGGCTAGATCTCCATTGCATCATTGAATAAAAGGAGACAGTAGACACCTTTACCTGGTTCCAGAATTTATGGGGGAAGCATTCAGTCTTTTCCACTAAGTATAGTGTTAGCTATAGTATTTTAGTAGGTGTGTTTGATTAGATTGAGGAAGTTTCCTTCTGTTCCTGGTTTCTTGAGAGTTTTTATCAAGAGCGACTGTTAAAATTTTCAAAATTTTTAAAACATCTATTGAGATAGATGGTTTTTCTTCCTCAGTCGTTAATATGGTGAATTACACTGATTAACGTTCAAATGTTAAGCCAATCTTATAATTTCGGCATCAGTCCCACTTGATTATGATATATTATCCTTTGAATATATTGCTGAATTTGATTTGCTAAAATTTTGTGAAAAGTTTTTCACATATATTCTGGAGAGGTATTGGTTTGTGATTTTCTTTTCCTGTAATATCTTTGTTTAGTTTTGGTATCAGGATAATGCTGGCTTCATAAAATGGGTTGGAAAATGTTCCCTCCTTTTTTTTTTTTTGATGTTTGATGATGGTATTATTTCATCCTTAGGTGTTGGGTAGAATTCACCAGTGACCATCTGGGCCTGGAGATTTCTTTGTGGGAAGGTTTATAGCTACTAATTTATCATTTTTAATAGATACAGGGCTATTCAGTTTATCTATTTCTTCTTGGGTGAGCTTTAGTTAAATTCTTGATATTAGTAATTTGTGTCCCAATCACAATGGCTAGAGGTTTATTGATTTTATTGATGTTTTTTAAAACAACAGGTTTTGGTTTCATTGATTTTATGAATTTTTCTCTTTTCTGGTTCATTGGATTCTGATGTTCATTATTTCTTTTTTAAAAAAATTTTTACTGATGGCTATTGTATTATTTATTTATTTATTTATTTATTTCAAAATAGTAAGGGGGTACAAGTGTTTTTGTTACACAGATGAATTTTATAATGCTGAAGTCAGGGCTTATAATGTTCCTGTCACCAGAGTAATGTACATTGTACCCAGTAGGTACATTTTTATCCCTCATCCCCTTCCCAACCTTCCCTCTTCTTTGTTTCCAATGTCCTTTACACTATTTGACTGTGTATACCTGATGTTTTGCTCCCACTTATTAGTGAGAACATGTGATGTTTCTTTTTCCATCCTGAGATACTTCACTTAGAATAATGTTCTCCACTTCTATCCAAGTTGCTGCAAATGGCACTATTTCATTCCTTTTCATAGCTGAGTAGTGCTGTGGTATACACCACATTTTCTTTATCCACTCATGTATTGATGGGCACTGAGGGTGATTCCGTGTCTTTGCAATTGTGAATTGTACTGTGATAAACATTCAAATGCAGGTGTCTTTTTGATAAAATGACTTCTTTTCCTTTGGGTAGACAGACAGTAGTGGGATTGCTAGATCAAATGTATTTAATTGTTCTACTTTTAGTTCTTCGAGAAATCTTATACTGTTTTCCGTAGAGGTTGTACTAATTTACAGTCCCACCAACAGTGTATAATTGTATCTTTTACCTTCATTATTTCTTTTGTTCGTCTTACTTTGGGTATAATTTTTCATCTTTTTATAGTTTCTTAAGGTGGATGCTAAGATATTTGATTTTGAACTTTTCGTGTTTTCTAAAGTAAGAATTTCATACTAAAAATTTACCCATTAGCATCACTTCAGCTATTATCTCACAAATTTTGGTATGATGTGTTTTCATTTTTCACTTAGTTCAAGATCTCTTCTAATTTTTTTGCTATTTCTTCTTCAACACATGCATTATTTAGAAGTATGTTATTTAATTTTCAAATATTTAGGAATTTTCTAGACATTGTTCTGTTATTTTGTTATTGATTTTAATTCAGTTGTAGTCAGATAATATACTTTGTATAATTTTAGTTCTTTAAATTTGTCAGAGGTTGTTTTATGATCCAGAATTGGTCTATTTTGATGAATATTCCATGCTCCCTTTAAAGAATATATATTTTGCTATCATTGGGTGGAGTGGTCTATAAATGTTGCTTAGGTCAAGTTCATTGACAGTGTCACACTTCTATTCTGTATCCTTATTGATGTCATCTGTGTACTTGTTAATTATTGTTACTATTGTTATCATCATTATCATTTATAATAAACAGTTGTTGTTAATTCTTGTTTGTTTAGTTTATTGAGAGAAGAGTATTGAGATCTCTATAATTGAATTTGTCTGTTTCTTCTTTTAGTTATATTATTTATTGTTTCATATGCCTTACTGTTCTGTTATTAAGTCCATACACATTCAGGTTTTTTCTTTTTTTGCCCTCTTAATAACTCCTTTATGAAATGTTCCTCTGTATCCCAGGTAACACTCTTTGTTCTAAAATTAACTTTGTCTAAGATTCGTATCACCATTCTAGCATTCTTTTGATTAGTGATTGCATGCTTTACCTTTTTTTAAAAATAGGCTTTAGTTTTTAGAGCCACAGCAAAACTGAGTAGCAGATAGACTTCCCGTATTTCCCCAGCCGCTACACATGAATAGCTTCTCCCTTATTATCAACATCCCCCGCCAAAATGGATGTTATATCATTTTACATTCCTTAACTTTTAATTTTTCAATGTCTTTATATTTAAAATGGGTTTTTTAATAGTTAGAATATAGATAGGTCTTGCTATTTTATTCAATCTGACAATATATGTCTTTTTGTTGAGGGTTAGACCATTTCCATTTAATGTAAATATTGATATGGTTATATTGAAATATACCATCTCTCTATTCATTTCTGTACTTACCTAATCTTTTTTATTTTATTATATCTTCTTTTCTTAACTTCTTGTGGATTAATTAAGTATTTTTTGTGATTTCTTTTTATCTTTACTTTGGCTTATTAGCTCTTCATCATTGCCCACTTAAAAAGTGGTTTACAACATACATCTTTAACTGATGTGTTCCTTCAAATAATATTATATTGTCAGAATCTTACAACAGTATACATTCATTTCCTTTCTCTTATCCCTTACGCTATTACCATTCATTTTACTCTACATGTGGTTTAAACTCCGTAATACATCATGGTTATTTATGCTTTAAAAAGCCAATTATCCTTCAAAAAGATTTACGAAAGTGAGAAAAATGCCTTCTATATTTACCTTCATATTTACTATTTCTGGTGCTTCTTTATTCCTCTGCATGATCGAAATTTCCACTTAGTCTTATTTAGAAATATTTTCTAAATATTTCTTATTATGCTGGTGATATATACTAGTGATAAATTCTCTCAGCATTTGCTTGGCTGAAAAAGACCTTGTTCTCACCATTACTTTTAAGGATATTTGGTTCACTGTAGAATTTCTTTGGTATTTTAAAGAAATCATTCCATGTCTTCTAGCTTACATAGTTTATATTCACAATAAGAAGTTTGTTGATAATATTATCTTTGGTTCTCTATAAATAATGTGTCTTTTGTTCCTCTGGCTGCTTTTAAGTTTATGTCATTATTATCAGTGGCCTTGTGTAATTTGATTATTTTTTGACTTGTGTGTTTTTCTTTCTGTGTCTTTTGCTTGGGGTTTGTTGAGCTACTTGGATTGTGGGTTTATAATTTTCATTAAAATTGGAAAAATTTTAGCCATTATTTCTTTAACTATTCCCCCTTCCAACCTCTGTCTTTTCTGGGACACCAACTGCATGTGTGTTAGGCCACTCAATATTGTCCCACATCTACTGATGCTCTGTCCATTTTTTTCAGTCTCTTTTTTTATGTGCTTCATTTTGGAAAGTTTCTATTGCTGTATCTTCAAGTTCACTATTCTTTCTCTCTCTCATTTATCTGCATTGTCTAATCTGCTGTCATTTCTATCAGTATATTTTTCATCTCAGATATTGTATTTTTCATCTCTAGAAGTTTGATTTAATCTTATTTTATAGCTTCTATTTCTCTCCAATGTTTTCCTCTTCCTTTTGGACATATGGTGCATATTTATAATGACTGTTTAAATGTCCTTGTTTGTTAATTCTATCATGTCTGTCATTTCTGGGTCTTTTTAGATTAAGATTTCTTCTGATTGTCGATTGTATTTTCCTACTTATTTTTATTCCTCATATTTTTTAATTGCCTGTTTGGCATTGTAAATATGACATTTTTGGTTGCTGGATTTCATTGTCATTCTTCAATTTTTGTTTAATGTTGTCCTGAGACACAGTTAAATTAATCAAAACCAGCTTGATTCTTTCCAGTTGGCTTTTAACCTATGTTAGGGTGGGTCCAGAGCAACTAGGGCTGATTTGCGTTTATTGCTGTGACAGTACCTGTCCTAGAATTCTGTCCAGTGCCTCATGTCTCCACACTGGCTGGCAGAAATGTGAATTATTCCTCGTTCTGGGTAGGAATAATAGGTGGTTCTGTCTGATCCTCTCTGGTCGCGCTTTCTGGTCTTGGGTATTTTCTCCCATAGGAGTTCAGATCAATACTCAGCCACAGACTTGAGGAAATCCCCTGCTGATGTTTAGGGCTCTCTGCTTGTGGTGGTCCCTTGTTTAGTATTTTGCTGTGTAAATCCCAGCCACTCTGACCTCCCCAAACTCCAGATTCTTTTCTCAGCTCAGCGAGACCATGAGGCTCTGTTTGGTTCCCCTTTACCTGTACTCTAGTCTGAAAACTCTCTCCAAGCAGTAAGCTGAGGAAAATTGTGGGGTTCCTTCTGTTTGTTTCTCTTCTTTCAAGGGTGTCTATCCTGTGGTGCTTGTTGTCCAACATCTGAGAACAGTTGTTTTGTGTGTGTGTGTGTGTGTGTGTGTGTGTGTGTGTGTACACATACACACATGTTCAGTTTTCTAGTTTAAGGTAGGAAGGTAAATTTTGTCGTGATTACTCCATCATGGCCAGAAGTGGAAGTTCTGTCTATTAACCTTATTTGTATATATCTACATAGGTACAAGCAAAAGACATTCTGGTTAGTTTAGTTTTTCCTTAACGATAAACCTGTACATATATATGTACCTACACACATATACATGCACATATATGTGCCATACATATATGGCCTGTGTTTGAAAAGGATTTAGGACAGCATAATCCTTTATTTGCACTGAAAACATACTTCTTGACCTTTATTTTCTCCCCTCCACTTTGTATCTCCTGGTTGAGTAGCTGTCCAACACATTTATATAATTTTTGCATGGATTTACAAGTAAGTGTTGTGTAATGTACTTTGTGAAATTCATTTTTCTGTGCTATTAAAATCAATAAAGATGCAATCTATGGAATAATCGTATTCGGATATCTCTCAGAACTAGTTACATTCTGTTAATCAGTATTGGCTATGCATGTTCTTTTTTTTTTTTTTTAGGATATGGTCTTATTATTTAACTCAAAAAATCTTATTTTTGGCTGGACTCTGACTTAGAAGTAGATGCTCTCAGAGAGGACAGCCTACGTCTCTTGGAAATCTGCTCCTGGCGCTTTCCTTTGGCCTCCTTCATTCTCTTGGCCAAAAGTTTGGCATATTCTGAAGCCTCTTCCTTATTTTTCTTAGTACGCTGCTTCTTCAGGCAATACGCTGGCATTTATGTTGCAGGACATGTGGAGTTACAAGTCGCTGAATCTTGGGTGCTTTGGTTCTAGGTTTCTTACCTACTTTGTTTAAGGGCTTCCTTGCAACATATTGGCAAACATCATCATCTTTAGACAGATTGAAAAGTCTGCGGATTCTGCTAGTTCTTTTGGTTATTGGTTTTTACAATAACCAAGTTGAGAACGCTCAGGTTGGTATCCACGATACAACCCCAAACAGATTTGCGCTCAATTTCTCCAGTTCTCCTTGGTCTATAACAAGAATGCCCCTTACTCAGTAGCAGGCGAACACGGCCATGGGTCAAGACAACCTGCTTCACGGGGAAACCTTGCTTGTCATTCCCACCACTGATTCAGACCACGTAAACCTCCCATTCTTCACCCAGAGCATCGGCAGCAACTTCCGTGGCCACACGCTTCTCACAGAAAGTACGAAGTTTGCGTTTATCGTCTACTTCAATGAGTTTCTGGCAGCCAGTGACTGGAAAGGAGATATTCAGCTTCATCCTGAAGCAGCTCTGGCTGTGCATGTTCTTAGACAGTACAAGATTATGCCTGGGTTTCAGCCTGGCCTTGTGCTGCCATTTCTTCCCCTCTCACCCTCTGTTAGCAAGATAGGAGCCACGACTGCGTCAGCCCCTTACTGTGCCACACACACGTCCACCATGCCCCCATCCAGTGTGCCATCTACTTCTGATCCACCTCTGCATCCTCTCCCTTACCTCTTGTCCCTGTGTCCCTACACCAGCCACCACTCACCAAGAAATCTGCTCCTCATCCTTTTCAGGTAACTAAATCTTCCCCACTCTTTGGATCCAGTCTGGGGCACACCTCCTTTAGAACAACTTCAATGTCCCTTGGGCCCATGGCCATCTCTCTTTCCTTGCAAGTGCTGGACTACAAACTGCTGTTTTGTCTTACTCTATTTCTAATGCCATAGTTTAAATCTTTCTTATGGAAGAGATTATAAACTCTTCAAGAGTAAAGGCTGGGCTATCTCGTCTTGGAGATCTTCCCAGTACAGTGATTGCTTTCCAGGAGACACAAAATAATGCTTAATAAATTAAATTCATTTGAACTAATTCCTTCTGTTTCTGCCTGATATGACAGAGAAAGAGATTTCTCTTACTTTGCTTCCTGAGACTTTTGAATATCTACCCAAGAAAAGTCCAGAAACGATTGGGATATCTTTGTAAGGAAGTTGAAACTTTCCTTCTGCAGGTTCGAGTTTAAGTCTGCTAAATAAATTGACAATAAGCAGTTTTAAAAGAAAAAAGGCATAACAAATTTATTTGATCCTAGTTGTACATGACACAAAAGTCTTCAGATTGTAGATCCAAAGATTAAGGGGGAAGTTATCTGATTTTATACTTTGATTCAATGAAGTAGGGTTCCATAGTGAACCATGTACAAATGTGATTGGACAAAAAAGGATATGCACTAATGCTAATGGATTGAGTGAGAAAACCTAGCAAGGCCTGTCTGTTCATATTCTTCTTGGCCTCTCTTTTGTAGCATTTCTGACTCCTGGGTATGAGGTAGGTAGACCACTCTGGAATGACAGTCTTAATTTCTTTATGGCCAGCTGTAACACAGAAGGGAGGAAGGAGGTTGGGGTAGTATTTTTAAGTTTTATGGCTGACTTTTGGGAAAAGGGATTCTGATCTGCCTTGGGGATGCTAGTGTTTATGGCTTTCCTTGAGGGAGAATGAAGAGCAAGGGACAAGACAGAAGGAGTTCAGAGAGAGACTTTTCTTCAGAGGCCTTCACTTTGGGGTATTGTTCCCTGAGCCCCAATATCCTCAAACACTGTTGGTGAGAGTGGAAATTAGGTCAACTGTTTTGGAGGGCAACTCAACAGGTTCTATTAAGATTATAAATATTCATCCAAGCAATTCCTCACCTGAGTACCTATCCTGGGAAATGCATTCCAGTGAGCCACAATTTTCAGAACAAGGATTTTCACTGGTGTATTGCTTATAATTGCAAAACACTAGGGGAAAGAAAACCCTAAATGTCCATAAATATGTAAATTTTTGAATTAACTACAGAGTATGCATGCAATAGTCTATTATTCAGTAATTTAAGAGAACTGAGTAGATCTTTATGTACTGATATAGAAAAAGCATACTGTTAAATTTTTAAAAAGCTTAGAAAGAATGACTAGTTTATATGCCTTATAATTTAAAAAACAACCCCACAAAATCTATGTATTTCTATGTATCTGTATTTGTGGAATCTCTATATTTTCTAGTAGTGAAATCAAATGTTGCATGGGAGAGAGAGGTTCTGCACAAGTCAGTGAGCACGGTGACAACTGAACTCAGTCAAAATTTATTTCTAAAATCCCTTAGGGAAGAGGCACTCCAGAGTTGGACATTTCATCTTTACTAAGTCGAATGCGACTCTGTTTCCTGCTGTGTTGGAGCAGATTAATGTTTTTCCAAGCAGCAGATGAAGACGGTAGGTTGCATTTAGGGGCCACACTGTTCAAGTGAAAAGAAATATACTCACATCACAAAAGACCACCCAAAGCTGAGATCAGTGTTTCTCAATAGGGTGTCTAAGAATTTAGGGCAGGATAGTCCTATGTTGGATGTTTAACATCCTTACCTCTCTGGCCCTGGATATGTACCATTACCATTACCTTCCATGTACAATGAAATAGTCTTCCAAATATTTCAAATGTCCCATAGGGGGCAGTACTCTCCCTGGCTGAGAACCACTGGAGTGGGAGATCTACATCTCCCATTTCATTCTCACCCTTATCTAGGCATACGCTCACTGGGTACAATGGCCATTGAGTGGAATCATCTGCTCTCATTTAAATAATTTTTCCCCACTCTTCTTTATCTTTTTGAGCCTACATAGTTGAGTTCACATAAGCCATACGCTCAAAGGGTGTTATTCTGGTATGTCAGTTAACTGTTGCTATATAACAAACCATCCAAAACATAGTGGCATGGAAAAAACATTTTATTATGTGCACAAATTCTATAGATCAAGAGTTCAGACAGGATACAGTGACTTGTCTCTGTTCCATAATGTCCGAGGGTTTAGATTGGAAGACTTGAAAGGCTGAGGCTGGCTCAAATGACAGGGACTGGAATCATCTGGAGGCTTCTTCACTCACATGTTTGTCTCTTGAGCTAGGAGAACTCAAAGATTAGGTTCAGATGGGACTGACAACTGAATGAAGCATCTACACATGGACTCTTCATGTGGCTTGGGATTCCTTACAAGATGGCAACCTCAGACTTCTTACATGGTTGCTCAGGGTTCCAAGGGTCAGTGTTCCAGCAAATAAGCAGAAGCTTCATGGTCTCTTATGACATAGCCTTGAAAATCACGTAGCGTTACTTAGCTATTCTATTGTCAAAGTAGGCACAAGGCCACCTGGATTCAGGAAGGGGGACATAGACTTCATGTCTTAATGGCAGGGGTATCAAAGAATTTATGGCTATGTTTCAAAACCACCAAACCATAGGAGAGAGTTCTGAAAGGTTACACATCAAGCTGTCAAGTTGAATCTATGAAATTGGCCACTTACAGGCTAAAAATGGGAGAGTAGTGGCAATTTCATACGGCTCAGTGTAATAATAATAAAAGTGGTTATCTCCGGTAGAGAAGATTGGGATGGAGAGGCCATAAACAAGGAGAAATTTCACTTTATCTGTGTTTTTAAGATATTTTTACAACGATTGTATATTCATGTATTACTTATGTAATTTTTTAATGAGATGAAGTTGACTCTTCATCATAGAAATAACCCTATAAAAGTGGAATAGGATAGAGTCAGGGAACTTTGACCTGCAACCAGTGGCATAAATATAAAAATTATTCTGAAGCCACCAGCAAATGTGTCGGAAAATGCTGCCTCCTTTATTTGATGCAACAGCTATTCATCGAGTGCCTCCTGGGGGCTGGACAGTGTGCCAGATGCTTGTGAGTACACACTGATGGTTAGGAAGAGGCGTGTGCCTCCCTGGGCTCACCTACTGGTGACAAAACCCAAACACGTTTAAATTACTTGGAGGTATGGAAGATAATGATAGGTTCTGCTGTTAGTGCATGAAGGACAATAGTGACAATAACAAGACAAACAGTCACTGAACATTTATGATGTGCCAGGTACTGTTTGCATTCTTAAGTTATTTCTTGGAACAAGCCTCAGAATGTTGGAGCGGGCGCTTGAACTCCGGTGGATTGGGGAAGACTTCAAGAAGGAGGGAGGATTTAAGGTGAAACTTACCAGCTGGAGTTCTCAGGCTCCAGAGGTCATTGCCATTGCCCAGGGCGTTTGTTCAAAACTCAAGTGAACCCCCAGGCTACCCCAACCCTCTTAAAATGGTAACAAGCGCATCTGTATTTTTAACGAGGATTCCGGTGTGCATCAAAGTTGAACTACCCCTGCCGTGGAGAATGCTTCTCAGAAGCTCACCCTGGGCATTTGGAAACACTTACTCCAAGGCTACTCTCATGGAGATTTGGGCTCAGTGGTTTAAGGGGGAACCCAGGGATCTGTGTCTTTACTGAGAGTCCCCAGTGTTTAGTCAGAACACCATTGTATAGGATAGGAAGAGTTTGACCTGTAGAGTTCCTGTTGAGGGGCAGCTTTTGTAGATGTGGAAGTAGGTTGACTGTGCTTGTACCTGAGTCTTTGGTGAGTGCTATAGAGGCAGATTGGGGAAAGATACAGGAGGGAGAGAACCTAGTTAGCAGTTATTGTATTCATATAGGGAACTAATTAGGAAGCTATTGCAATAGTCCAGGCGAGAAGTAACATTGGTCTCATGTATTCTCCAGCCCAGGGCATGTGCTCACCAAGTGAAAAGGCCATTGGAAGGACCTGCCTTTTCCCCACTCCCTGTTGCCTGAAATGTTAGTATGATGGCTGGAGCTCCAGTAGCCATATTGGACCATTGTATAGTAGCATGGTGAAGGTGAGAGACAGAAGGTAAATTTGATTGCTTTGGTTCAAAAGATTTCTATCTACCTGAAAGGCATTAATATTGCACAGTCAGTAATGAAAGTAGGCAACAGCCTCCAATTACAGAATAATGTGTGTAAGTGGTATGTGTATGTGTGTTAGGAAGAGGTGCCTGCCTTCCTGGGCTCTCCACCTGGTGACAAAACTCAAACACGTTTAAATTACTTGAAAGGGAGGGAACTTTCTCCAGTGAAGATCTGGTTTGTTCTTTAGCTTGTGAACTGAAGCTATGCCATAGACTGTCTTTCTGTCTCTCATAAACAGTCAGTTGGCTAAATCTGGCTCTCTGATATGCTTTTCTTAACCAACAGTTTGTGTTCATATCCAGAAAAGTTCAGTTAAGCTATTTGAAGCCATGAGGAAATTCAAGGAAAGAAGTTGAATCAGTTCCCCAGATGAGCCCAGCGTTCGTCTTCCTTGTATCTTCTTGGACAAGTGCTATCTTGGAGAATGTTAGTATGGTATGACAGTGTCAGTAGCAGCAACAATAATAAAAATAATAGCAACTAACCTTTTTTTTAATGTGCCAGGCAAGTTGGAAAGTTTAACATTTATCATCTCATTTAATCCTCAGCATGACTTCACAGGGTAGGGTTCTTTATTATCTCTGCTTTACAGAAGAGGAAACTAAGCCTTAGAGGTGTCTAGTCACTTGCCCCAGGCCTCCCAGCCCTGCCTTGTGCTGCCTTTTGTCTGTGAATCTCTCCCATCACCTTCCTTGCCTTCCGCCTGCCAGTGTCTTCCGATACTTTAGCATCGTGATATTGGAGAACCAGCGTCCATGGATGCAGACCGGTCCAGGAAACCTAGAGTGGGGGCCGGGGTTAGCTGGAAGGTATCTGCCTGCTGAAACCCTTTCCAGACAAAATAGGGCTTTTTATTTCACATTCAAGTTAAGTAGGAGGTTAAATGGGTTTTATTTTGCCAGTGGTTAATGAGGGTTGAATTAACCTATGCAGTGATAGTATGTTCCTTTGACGCTGGATCTCTGTTTGCAATAGAAGGCAAACAGCAGTGACAATTGCCACATTATGTAAATGACCGCAAGGAAAGGGGTTGCTGTGGGCAACCAGGGCGTTTGAGGATTTGGCTCCATTTTTGTATCTCTGCCTCTGGCTCCCCTTCAAATGCCCTCCAGCACCCCCTGCTCAGACTATTACCCTTTAGCTCTCCTTTTACCTGATTTGCTCCTCCATTATTGCTCTAGTGTTGGGGCCATTTGGCCTTCCAGCGGCAGCTCCCCTGGAGACTGTGCCTTTAGTTATTGCAAACATCTCACGCATTCTGGAACCCACTGAGCCGCCTGGGGCTCTCAAGCTGCTTCATTACTCAAGGCCTGCAGGTTTGATCGACTTCAATTTATAGCTTCTTGTGTCTACCCTGTGCTTCCACCCTCCCTGGGGGATGGGTGGGTGCATGTTGTACAGCCATGCCACACACGTGGAATTCAGGGGGCCAGGGAGGGAGAATTGCACATGTGCCCATTAGCCCTCCCTGTCGGAGCTTTTACCATCTTCTCTTAGACTAGGGCTCAGGGTCTGGAGCTGGGGCTGAGGTTTGGGCAGGAGAAAGGGCTCAGCCTCCTATCTTTGTCCAGCAGGGAGGGACCTCAGCCCCACATGTGGTTTGACTGCATAGCCTCCTCAGGACAACTCTGCCAAGAAAGATGGCATGAAATACCCCACATGAGGTTTGACAAGTGGAAGTGAATAAAAGAAAATTTGCTAAATAGCTAGAGTTTTAATCTCAGGATGGCTCTTGTGTGTTAGGTTCTGGGAACACCTGTGTAAGGACAGGGTAGGGGAAGAATGAAATTCAAGAAAGCCAAAGATCAATCCTCTCTCCTTCTCTTCCTTCCTCCTCCTCTCCCATCCTCGCCTCTTCCTCTGCCTCGTCCTTTCTCTTTCTCTCTGTCTCTCTCCTGAATGCGCAGTATTTGGAGATGGACTGGAAAGACTATAGAGTAGTGGAGAAATGGTCACATGAAAGATGCATCCATAGCCAACATGTTGATAATGATTACCACCGCTGAGCCCAGCTCCTGCCATTCTGCCAATTGCTAATGCTAACTGAAGACAATGATGAGATTCAGATATGTGGAAAGGAGAGCTTTCTCTCTCACAAAGGGTTGCAGCCTGTGGGTGGCCGTTCCAACCTACTGGAGAGCTGAGCCTGACCGGAAGCCAGGAACCTGAGGCAGAGACAATGGGAACAGGAATTCATACAGAGCAGGGTGGCCATGTATACATATTTAACAAGCTATTGGAGAAGTCATTAATATTTACTAAAGGAGAAGCATGCACCTGCACAGTCGAGCTTTATGCCCTTTGCGGGGTCTATGTTCAGAAACGGCCGCCCTCTTATGTTGAAAGGCAAAGCAAGGACACAGACACCCTCTCTGTGCATCCTCCATGGACTGGTTAAAACCACTCCATGGCTAGTGGTCTCTTATCAGGAAAGATAAAAGATTGGTCTGGATCAGGAGATTGGTTTCCGTTCAGCTCTTAGGAAGAAGTCTGATGGCCATTAGCAAGGAAGAGGGTATAATGAGTCCTGTCCAACTTCCCATCCTGTCACGGCTGGGAACTCAGCTTTAAGGTTTCTCTGGTGTCCCCTTGGCTGAGAGGGGGTCCATCCAGTCAGTGGGGACCTTAGGATTTTATTTTAGTTCACACTAACAACTAGGCCCTCACTAGCCTGGGGTACTGCACTACACCTTGCCCACACCTTAATAAGTAGCCCTCATGGAAGGCTCTTTAAATCCCTGCCTTGAGGTGGCTGTCTGAGTCCTGCCAGGAACCTGAGGGATACACACAGTCAATGGGGTGTGCAACTGGGACTGGAGCCCAGCAGCCCGACCTGAGAGATACGCTCATGTATCGAGAGGTCCCCAAGACCACTCCCAGTGGGATGGTTCCAGGTGGACTCACAGGACTCAGCACACAGTTGTACTCATGACTATGATTTGTTACAGCAAAAGGGTCCAAAGCAAAATCAGCAAAGGGAAAAGACACATGGGGTGAAGTCTGGGGGAAGCCAGGCTTGAGCTTCCAAGAATTCCCCTCTGTGTGATGTCCTAGAAGGCACACTTAGTTTCCCCAGCAATGAGCTGTGACAACACGTGGGAAGTGCTGTCCACCTGGGAAACTCTTTAGAGACTTAGTGACCAGGGCTTTGTTGGAGGCTGGTCACACAGACATCCTCTTGCCTGGCACATACCCAAGTTCCAGATTCCTAGAAGGAAACAGGTGTTCAGCCTAAACCATACCGTTTACACAAGCAGTTTAGGCACAGTGAGCCCCTCTTACCGGTTCACGCTGGGAACCCTCCTTAAATCTGAGTTCCAGATGCCAGCTAAGGGTGAGCCTTGTAAGCAGACCTGCTATGGGATCGCAGTCAGGCCTGCCATGTTAACCCTTTTCTGCCCTGCTCACTGTGCACCATTGTTCATTAAGCATTTATATGTGCAAGGCACGGTATTTGGAGAATAGCATCAGTCATCTCTTTGAATGATGGTATAGAAGATAAATACTGTTTTTTATGCCATTTTGCAGATGAAAAATTTGAGGTGGAGTATCTTGCTCAAGGCAACAGGAAGTAAGTGGTGAAGGCAGGATTTGAATACAGGTTTATCTGACTCCAAAATCTTTTGAAGGCTGGTGGGGTATGGGGAGTTGGAATTTAATTAAGGGGGAGAGGTAGAGAGAATGTAAGCAGTACTTACTCTTAGGTGAAGGTATTGTGGATCATTTCTACTTTCTTCTTTTGGGCATTGGTATTGTCTAAGTTTTCGCCAATGGGCATACATTGTTTAATTAGATTTTTTATTTTTTTGAGACATGGTTTTGCTCTGTTGCCTGAGCTAGAGTGCAATGGTGTCATTATAGCTCACTGCAACCTCAAACTTCTGGGCTCAAGAGATTCTCCCACCTCAGCCTCTTGAGTAGCTGGGACTACAGGTGCACACCACCATTCCTGGCTAATTTTTCTATTTTTTTTGTAGAGACGGAATCTCACTGTGTTGCCCAGGCTAGTCTTAAACTCCTGGCCTCAAGCAATCCTCCTGCCTCGGCCTCCCCAAGTATTAGGATTACAGGCATGAACCACTGCACCTGGCTAGCAAATTTTAAAATAATTTTAGGTAGAATTTTTGGTGAGTCTCCTTTAACATATAAATTACCCCAGTTATAAGGGCAGGTTAATTGTCAGTATAGAAATGAACGCTGCTAAATTACTTGAAGTCAGTTTGTTCTCCTAAGCAGGTTAAACATGTTCCTTGTGATGCTGTTTACACGTTGTGTTTGCTTAGCAAAACTTTTTTTCCCAAATAGGGCAAAGGTAAACGTCTGCTTGGTCCCAGGTGAATTAGCTCAGGCAGTAAAGCTCTTGAAGACTAATAATTATCTCAAGTCAAAGATCCATCTTCCAGAAATCCCCAAACCTCCCAAACTAGAGGAGGAACTTTAGTGTATTTTAAAATAAAAAAGGATAGAGCTCAATTCTTACCAACTTCAGTGAGTGAGGTCCTGCTATTGTACAAATGGGATATTATTTCTTAGGACTTATAATAAATACATCCCTTGACTTAGAAAACTCAGCTAGTCCCAAAGTAAACTTTCAACAGCACAAAATGCAGGGTCTCAGGAAGCCATACTCAGCACACAATTTACCCGCCCACGCGGCCACCAGTGCTGCTAAGGGGAATCGGAGGGATCCTGACTGTGGATCACGGTTCACTTCTGCAGCTGGAGCTTCGGATGGAGAGAGCCCAGGAAGAAGTGGGTGACCCCAGGTCTTGCCCTCTGAGCATCTACCCTTGTGCCTTTTGGTTTGTGAACCACTGCTGGCTTCCTCTGTCCAGGGGCACAGTGTTCCTCTGGGATGTCTTGTGTGGTGGCATCTCATAGGTTCCCCCTTGCAGCTCAGTTTCTGCATTTTGGGGGATTATGACCCCACTCAGGTGCCTCCAGGGCCCTGTGGGGCAAATTCTGTGTCATCTCTGTATTAGCCTCCTGTGGCTGCTGGACTAGGACTGCTATAGCAAGTGCTGCAGACTGGGCTGCTTAAATAACAGAAATTTGTTTTCTCACAGCTCTGGAGGCCAGAAGTCTGAGATCAAGGTGTCAGCAGAGTTGGCTTCCCCTGAGCCCACACTCCTTGGCCGGTGGATCGCGATGTCCTCCCTCTGTCTTCACAGGGTCTTCCCTCTGTACATGTCTGGGTCCTAATCTCCTCATCTTGGAAGGACACCAGTCCTTGGATCAGGGCCCACCCTAATGACCTCTTTTCACCTCTTGAAAGACCCTGTCTCCAAATACAGTCACATTCTGAGGTGCAGGGATTTTGGACTTCAGTATGTGAATGGAGAGAGTAGGGGAGGGAAGACCCAATTTTGCCCAGAACAGCTGCTGTGACAAGTTACCAAAGACATAGCTGCATGAGTAACACATATTTACTATCTTATAGTTCTGCAGGTCAGAAATCTGACACACCCTCACTGGGCTAGAATCCAGGTGTCAGCATTTCCTTTCCACGGGCTGTGGGTAGGATCCATGTCCCTGCCTTTCCCAGCCTCTAGAGACGCCTTCGTCATTGTCAAAGCCAGCCGTGGCCAGTGACTCCTTCTCACATGGCATCTCTCCCACCTCTTCTGCAGTCACGTCTTCCTGACTCTCCTTCTTGCATTTTTAAGGATCCTTGTGATTACACTGGGCCCGTCTGGATAAACCAGGATCATCTCCCTATTTTAAGATCAGATGATTAGCAACCTTCATTGCATCTGCAGCCTTAATTCCCATCTGTCGTGTAAGGCAACAGATTCACAGGTTCCGGGGATTAGCACTTAGACATCTTTGGGGGACCATTATTCTGCCTACCGCACTCCCATAACTTGTATTGCAACACAGACCATTTCTCTGCGTTAACCTGTCCAAATGCAGGGAACATCTCTCTACTTTGCAAACAGACAGACACAACTAGCATCATTAACATAGATATTGCAGGAGTGACCATGTAGGGTTGTAGAGATTACGAGAGACAGCGAGGGCGTGCCAATGGCGACATTACTGTATCATCATGCCAGAGGCAGGTGGATTCTCCTTTGTCTACCCCCAGACGGTATAAGTCACCCGAGCTGGCAAAGAGGGCAGACTATGGAGCTGAAGCCAGAAGCAGCGCTCCCTCCTGCACCACACGGCCCTGCCCCTCCCCATAGGAGCGCTGGTCTCCCAGTACTGGTGGATGGGTCTGTCCTCTGCTCTTGACTTGACATCCTGCTCGAATGGTGCAAACAGCTCTGCTCCTCCACCTTAGCTAAGCAGTTACTCACTTGGCTTCTGAAAACCTTCCTAAGGAGCATTTTGACACACAAGTGGATACGTTGATGAAAAAAAAAAGATCTCTTGCTATCTGGTGTAGAAGTGGTGAGAGGGTGCCCCCCTATTCTTGTTGTTTCGGTGGAATAGAACCAGAGAGACAGAAAGAAAGATGCGGTGCATTGCATTTTCCAGGGTGGGCACCTCAGGATCACGAATGATAGATCCAAGATTTCAGCTGTTTTGTGGCCAACCTAGAACTGGATCCCCCGGTGTCCCAGTTGCACATCTAATGTCCTTTCCACCACGTACTACCTTTATGATAGGTTAAACAAAAGTGTGTTATTAACCTTGTGACTCTTCTATTTAGAGGTTGTTCTCAAGAATTTGTACTCTTGCCATTTTTTGGAGCAGGTAACTGATTTCTTTTTCTCTCTCTCAGGCACGAGTTATTTGTTTTGTGTTTGCTGAGTGGTTTTATATCATTCCTAATACATTTCTACTATTTATCTAAATCAGTTTTCCTTTTGCCCTTATTCCTGAAACTATTTATTTCATCAACTTGCTGGCAGTTGTATGCATTTTTTTGTTGAATCCCCTTTAGTCTTTTGTGGTCTGAGGAGGAGGATCCCTAGATAAATGAATCAAATATTTCCCTTTCCTGTGGAGGGTTGTCTTGTTTGAACTCTCATAGCACTGTTACTCTGTGTCTTGTGTGACACATTATGCTCTATTTTGTTTTTTAGCATTGAGTATATGCCAGACTATATGTTCTGTCTAAGAAGGAGACACAGACACTGCTATCTGGGAGGGTCAGCCTGACGGGACAGGGATGTCATTGACACAAATGAGCACACAGTTACAGACCAAAAGAAGCACTCTGAAGGAAGAATCAGGATATGTTGAGTGTCTATAACAAAAGAACCAACTTGACCTGGGAGGTGGAGGCTGGAGTGGAGTTGAAGTCTTCCACTTGGCCAAGGGGTAGAGTATGAGAAATGTTGGGCTGAGAAACCTCATCTCATAAGAAGGAATAGTATGTGCAAAGGCCCTGGGGTAGAAGGGGTTTGGTGCATTTGAGGAACTGTTTCATTCCTTCTGGCTGCCTGGTTCCTGACCCAGACATTACCAAGCCTCACCTTGCCCTGAGAACCAGGTTCTTCCAGGTCCTGTCCACACCTGCTTGGATGTCATCCCCTGAATCTATTGGTTTTTGAAGAATGGCTTCACCTGAGAAACCCTGTCCAAAAGTGACCAAATGAAACACAGCCAAGGAGTCAAGCATCTACTTGGTTTTCCCAGTCTGATCCATGGTGATAAACAATTTTCTACTTCTTCCAATTTAAAGCAGTCCTATAGGGTTCCATGACTTGGTGCCTCAAAGGATTGCTATGAAGTTCAGTTGAGTTAAGATATTTGAACTGCATGGAAGAGTCTCAGGTGACACAGATGCTTATTCACATTTGCTTTTGGTGAAAGTTCCTCTTTGGAATGTCAGATGTAGCTACATCTCCCAAAGGGAGCTTGTGAATAATTGACATCAGGGTCAGATTTGAGGTGGTGGGAAGGATATTTTTAACCTAACAAATGACCTCTTTCCTCCACCATGTAGCCCTTCCTTGCAGTAACCAGTTGGCATAAAATATTTGAAATTGTTTTAGGCACTGTGACAACCACATACTGTTTGGAGAGAGAAAGAACAGATGATTGTAAAGTTAGGGGAGAATATTCCACATTGAATTCTCCATCCTACCATGGATGAAACCAGAAGGTGCCCCCAGGAAGACAATCCCTAAACTCTCCTCATTTGCCTTTCGGTTTGCAAATCCCTGCTTTGGAGGGTTCTCCAGAGCCCCTAACAGCACCCAACATAGCTCTGACCCAAGCTTCTTTTCCTTTCCAGTGCATTGAGAACAAACAAAGGAATGTTGTCTCCACCATCCCCGGGTGGCCACAGAAAATGGATGTACCAGCTGTGTTGGGAGGCGGGGCTCCACCCAAACTTGTTATATATTTAGAACAAATAGTCTCTAGAGAGCTAGCCTATACAGTTGCTATATGAAGTCTCTCCATAACAATCCACTCCCGTTTCCTGACTTCTCTCCAGTTGGCCATCCACCTTCCTGCCCGTGAGGGCTGCGTCCTTCAGCTGCCCAAAGCCTCGGCTCTTTACAGAAAGGGTCCCCCAAAGGACCTCATCCTCTTCTGCCCCTCTACATCCAAACTCCTGACTTTCAGTGGGGTTGATCCTGAGGGCAAACAAACTTATTTTAAGTTGATCTTCGCTAGGGTTTCATGAATGATGTCCCCTGTTATTCTTAGAGAGGAATTTTCCTTTTGGTTGAGGAGGTTAGCCCAGGCGAGTCTCCATTCAGTGGCATCATGGAAGGTGCAGAGGCCATAGTATAAGACAGTGAGTTTCCCCTAAAAGCCCCAACATGGGAAACTTGACAACTTCTGCTTTTGTGTATGTTTGGCTGATTCTGGGATCAGTGCGTGCTCACTTGTGGAGCGCTGCAGTCGATGCCATTAGAAGATGGCGCTGAGCACCAAACAACTTTGAGGTAAACATCAGTTGAGCGCATGCGCCAGCAGAGGAACGCCTTTCTTGGGGTGGACCCTAAGGGCATGTCCAATCACAGTTTGCCACCTAGCCTTCACCAGT
>CAUYSK010002372.1:0-33971 GCA_963575035.1 Avahi laniger | reverse complement strand
GAGAGAAAATATTTTCTTTCTACACATCTGATAAAGGGCTGATATCAAGAATCTATATAGAATTTAAGAAAATTAACACGAAAAATCAAACAACCCCATCAATAAATGGGCAAAGGACATGAACAGAAACTTTTCAAAAGACGACAAAATAGTGGCCAGCAAACATAAAAAAAATGCTACTTACTTTCTTTTTTTCTGTTCTCACTCAGTGTCCTTTCGTTTCTCCTGACTGAATCGAGGGTCAAGTTGTCAGGACAGGGAAAGCCCCTGGACCACCAACCAAGTCCTTGGAGTGGGGTGACCAACTGTCTCTGTTTGAATGGGAAAATTTCAGTTTTAGCACTTAAAAATCCCATACCCCAGGACCTACGCACAGCGGGATGGTGTTTCACTCTAGCTGGGAGCCAGGACCCAGGCACCGGGTCAGGCCCTGTCTGTTGTCTGTACTCGATGTTACTTCGAAGCAGGTGGCTTTCTTTCCCTGGGTAGAGGTATTTAGCGAACACTCCTGTGAGTCTTGTCAGGTGTGATCAAAGTAAAATCTAGACAACACACATGGAATGAAAAGAGGGAGGTGGAATTATTTTTCCCTGGGATAACTGGCCAAGAGTCGAGATGACTTAAGGGGTTAAAGAGGGGCATGCGGCCTCTGGGTGCTTTGCTATCTGTCCCACACATAGGAAAGAGGGGGTGTGTGTGTAATATACCAGGGAAGAGAGAGAACAAGCAGGGACCTCCCCGGGGCAGGAGCCTCAGGAAGGTGGGGGGAAGGCAATGGTGGTGGTTGCAGTTGAGTCATACAATTCCCCGCCCTGGCCTCCAGGGGGCGCCATCAGCCCGCATCATTCTGTTGCCTTTTGGGGGACCAGGTGGAGGAAGCAGATCCATCTTTGAAGGTCGAGAGAGAGAACATGCAGGGGTGGGACACGCGAGAATGAGTTTGCCACGCAGGGGAGTGCCTGCATGTCCTGGTTGACCCCAGCAGGGATAAGCACCTCCTCCGCACCATAAGATCACAGCTCTTTCATTCCTGCTCTTTCTGGTCTCCTTTTCTTTGGAAAAGAATGAGAAACCTCATCCTTGCAATCTCAAAAATCTGCGCCCTCAGGGAAAATTCTGGAAGGCTGTTTAGAGCAGGTGATGTTGAGGCAGGGCCTCCCCAAACCACAAACCGCACGGTGCCCCTGTCGCCCGGCTGCTTTCACAGGACTCAGGGACCTCTGGGTGACCGGCTTGGATGAATAGGGAGCTGATTGCAGATTGCCACTCCATGCTGACGGATGTACGTTTGTTCCATTCGAAGTGTTCTGAGAAGAAAACTGTTTCTAAAAAGAAGAGCTTTGTGTGGGCACAGTGAACTTTAAGGGCAAGATTCAAAAACCGCTAGGGGGTCAGCCTTCTTTCTATGCAAGAATGAGCCACAGAAAGCTCCCAGAATGGGGTTCCTGGCATCCTCTGGTAATTTAGGAACACCTGTGGGAAAGCATTGTGTGTTCCTCTGGCCTCAGTCCCAGGGGTGGGAATCAGAGAGTACAGAAGCTGGCTTCAAAGCCCACAGCTAGTTCTGTCATTGCCCTGTGGGTGACCTGGTGGCAAACCACCTGAAACCTGGACTTTAGTTTTCTCATCTGGAAATTCTGTAAAATGATGGGGCTGGGCAGGGTGGTGCCCACGTTCCCTTCCACATCCGCATTTCTTGAGGGCCCTATTATTCACCCACAAAGCTAATAGTGCCGGTTCTTCAATTGTTTGCTCCCGGGACCCCTTCACAAATCTTAAAAGAATTGAGAACTCCAAAGAGCTTTTGTTTATGTGGGTTATATCTGTCAATGTTGATCACATTAGAAATGAAAATTGAGGAAACCTTAAAACACAAGACTGCACAAGGACATATTCTATTAGCTATCGGAGTGATGATCTGGTCACACATTATGTATTCTCTGGAAACATCCACGATGAGAATGAGAGCAAAAGTGTAATAACATCTTAGTCTTATTATGAAATAGTTTTGGTCTCATAGACTCCCTCCCCGCAAAAGGCTGCTCTCGAAGACCCTCAGTGTCCCCAGACCCTACCCCTCTGAGTACTGCTGGTGCAGAAAGAGCCTGTATTTGCATCTTGGCATTTCTATTTGCTAGATATGTGACCTTGAGCCTGTAATATTACTTACCCACTTTGTGTTTTGATTTCCTGTAGAGCTAGAGTAAAAAGAGCAACTCACAGGCTTTTAGAAGCATTAAAATAACCTAATACGTGAAAAGTACCTCAATAAATGCTTGACAAATAGAGGATATTTATTATTAAGCAACTAGAGACAAATTTTCATCAAAGAAATGCATTTGGAAACTTAACAAAAAGAAAAAAAGAAGAAAAAAACTTACCCAAGCAACAAAATTGCTGCTTTTTCAAACAGTGCCTAGAAAACCAGGTTTGTGCAGGGAATGTGATGGAACTTCAAAGCAATAGTTCAGGTCTCTGTGCTTGGAGAGGCTTTTCCAGAACGTGACCAGCACCACCACGCGGAGCCCAGCTAAAGCTCCGTCTTCTCTGACAGCTCTGCGGTGAGGCCGGCATGGGGTCGTCCCAGTTACGCTGAAGTAGCCTCACTGGCGGCTCCCTCCGCAGCTGCACGTGCACGGCACGTATTTGCGAGCTGCCTAATTGAAGAATTTCCTTTCAGCACCTGAGTCCCCCCACCCCATGGCTGTGCGGGGGCTTCTTTTGCTATTTAACAGTCACTGCTGATCCAAGACTGGCTAATTGACATACAGGAATTTCGACTTATGTTTCCCTGCAAGCCCCTTCTCTTTGCCCCGAATTTTCTCGTCTGTCTTAGTTGATGTGATGCAGTGGTTACGAACCCCGGATGCACATTGGAATCACCTGTAGAGCTGAGACATTGCCTGGGACGCATTTCCCAGAGATTCTGATTTAATTGGTCTTGGCGGGGAGGGATGGGGCTCCCAGGTGGTTCTAATGTGTAGTCAGGCTTGAGAAGTGTCCTCTAATAAATAGCCTGTGGTTCTCGAAGTGTGGCCCTGGGACAGCAGCATCAGTATCAGGTGCAACTTGTTAGAAATGCAGAGCCCAGAGCTGTTTTAACAAACTCTCCAGGTGATTCCGGTGCATGCTGCACTCTTGATCCAGCACTCTTGATCACCACAGCTCCAGGACGCCCACTTCCACTTTCACCATCACCTCCATCAACTACGGACGCCTGTGAAAACAAAAGTCTCGGGCTCCCACCTTCCAAGGTGCAGCTATCTGTGTGTGCAGAGGTGGCAGGGCTTGGGTGACTCTGGCATCATCTGCATGCAAAGAGCTGCTGGGTTCTTGAACGAATGAACCAAAGGTCACCAAATGTCACATACACACATTTAATTCAGCAAACATTTATTACACAAACATTTATTGAGGCACCAGGCTGCGGCATTAGAAAGATAGGTAAGGCTCAGTCCCTGCCTTGAAGGAATGTTTAGTCTAATAGTCACAAAGAACATACGCAAACAAGAAAGCAGAATACCAGAGCTTTAAAAGAAACGTAGTTACATCAATGTTAAGATCACATGAATAGCCAACATTTATCTATTGAGTACTTTTGTGCCAGCCAGAGAACAGAGAGCTTTATATGTGGTATCTCACTTAATCTTTGTAACAACACTTTGAGGCAAGTTCTAGTATTATCCCCACTTTGCAGATGAGGAACCAAGTTTACAAAAGGTGAATACATTGCTAGGTGACGTGGTTAGTAAGTGGGGAGCCAAGATTTACACCCAGATCTGTTTGACCCCAAACCCCTTAATTACTTCCCACATATGCTACTTTTAACCTACAAAGGGTGAAATAGAGACTTCATCAACATTTCCTAGCCAATTCTGAAAAAAGAAACATTTCCTGAAAGATACGGTTGGTATAAGTGGGTTGAGAATCATGGAAAAATTCAAGCAATTTCTGGTTAAATTAAGAGAAAGTCAGAGTAGGAAACTGGCTCTCCTCACCTCACAGAGTGATGAGTACATAGGAAATGCTCCAGAAGTGCTTGGCTGAATGAATCCTCCAGACATTGTGTTTGCAGCCACTCTTCCTGCTGCCTTAGAATGATGCACGTGTTTGCTCTGTCCTCACCTTTGACATATAGGAGAGGCTCTAATCTGGGGGAATCCTGAAGAACAAGAGTCCCTCTGGCACAACCACCAAAAAGAAAATCACAACCACATCTAGCCTGTGCTAGCCTCCCCAACAAAGTTGCTAAAAGAATGGACAATATTTGTAAATGTGAAAATGTTATTTGAATGTTCAATAATGGATTCTATAATCTTAGTTAATCTTTATAGAAATTCCATTATACTATGGAAACAATAGGCTAATTGTTATTAGTGGATGAAGGTCTACAGGATTGTCTGCCCAACACTCATCATACTTATTGTTCTAGAAATTGCCACTTACTCCATCCATAGTTCTCACGGGAGCTGCCATGTGTAACACACACATACACACACACGCACACATACACTCACGCACACATACACTCACACACACATACATATAGAAGAATATTTTTCACATGACCCATCAGCCTAACCACAGTTAATTGCCCATGAGCTGGCACCCAATCCAAGGTGGACTATTGACTCCTTTGCTTAGGATTTTTCTGGACCTGACACTGAGTAATCTCCCTCTGGTGACTGAAGCTGGAAGGTATACATATTAGTCAGGGTTCCCTAGAGAGAACCAACAGGATGGATGGATAGACAGATAGATAGAGGAGACAAAATTTATTAAGGGAATTGCCTCACACAATTATGGAGGCTGAGAAGTCCCAAGACAGGCCGTCTCAACGCTGGAGATCCTGGGATGCCAGTAGCATGACTCAGTCCAGGTCCAAAGCCTCAGAGCCAGGGAAACTGATGCTGTAATTCCCAGTCCAAGGCTGAGGGCCTGGGAAACTGGGGGGTCACCGGGGTAAGTCTTAGAGTCTAAAAGCTGAAGAGCCTGGAGTTCTGATATCCAAAGACAGGAGAAGATGAGTATAGCTCAGCTCCGGGAGAGAGAGGAAATTGTCTTTTTTGTTCTATGGGGAACCCTAGCTAACTGAATGGTGCCCGGCCACATTGAAGGTGGATCTTCCCCACGCAGTCCACCGACTCACAAGCAAACCTCCTTTGGAAACATCCTCTCAGATACACTCAGAAATACTCCTTTACCAGTTCTCTAGGTAATTCTTAATCCAGTCAAGTTGACACCTAAAATTAACCATCACAGTAGATAAGCATGAAATTTGGTAGACACGGAGTGATCGCATGGAGTGAGCCAGTCTGCAAGGAAAGCGAAGGAAGCTGACAACACACACAGGGTGGCAGAGAGGAGGGAGAGCCCCCTCCACCACCGAGAACCCGTTTCTGTTATTCCCGAAGCTGTCTGTTTGCCTGCTCTTTCCCAGACTTGGTTTTTCAACTTTTTTTTTTTTAGATTTTGTGACTCAATCAATACACATTTGGGAAGAAGCTAACTGGAATTTGGTTCTGTCACTTGTAAACACTGCCCTAACCAAAACAGGTGTTTGAACATCTTCAGGGTGATTAAAATGAATACAAAGGTGAAATCAAGCAATAGCTCTAATTTCTTGCTTTTTGTCACCTTATGTCTTTCTTAAAAAACATATCGATTTTAGTAGATGTCATCTAAGGGTCAGTTTTGTAATTTTTTTGGCAAACTTTTTATTGAGCTATAACACATACAAAAAACTGCACAATCATGACTTTTCACAAAATACAGGTGTGTACCTGTGTAACCAGCACCCAGATCAAGAATGAGAACATTTCTAGCATCCCTGTCAGACAGTATAATCGCCACTCTACTGACTTCTGACATCAGAGACCAGTTTTGCCAGTTTTTGAACGTCAAGGAATCACGCAGGATGTTCTCTTTTGCGTCCAGCTTCTTTCTCGTTGGTAAGATGTGTCCATGTTACCACATGTGGTTGTAGTTTTCTCATTGCTGAGTAGTATCGCCAGCCTTGTCTTTTAAATGTTATTTTTACTTACTTAAAGTGGGCTGGAAGTCAGAAGCGGGAACCTGGTAGAAATAGCGGTTTGTTCTCCTGATAATCTATTGATCATGATGATAAAATATCTAATTCAGACAAGTTGCCTGGAATTTTGCAGCAGAGAGAAATTGCTCTTATAAAGTTGGAAGTTGTATTGAGAGTCTGATGCTGTTTAGCTCAAGTGAGGACACAGGCTAATTTCTCCTTATGAAGGAGGAAAAACAGCAAATGACCTGCCTTCTATCTTTGTTTAGAATAGAGCTTCTGAAAGAAAAGTATGCTGGAACTCCCCGTAAAAGTGACCCTTTCAAAAAACCTAATCAGACCACATATTGTTTATTTCAGCAAACTGCATTCAGTGGCTCTAAAGACAAATAACCCCTGTACTGCAATTTGTATCATAATTTCTGGAAGACAACACCATTCTTCTAATTTTTACCAAGCAAGCAAACAGTAATTTATCCACAAGACTGTTCCCTAAAACCATTCTTCATTAGCCTTGGATTATGGATTCTGAATAAAACTTCCATCAACATTTATACCTTTTCTTCTTTATCCTCCAGGATAATTATAATAGAAATAACAACAAACCCTAATTCACCTGGCTTGACCAATAAGGGAAGTTTATTACTTTCCATCACAAGAGGTATGGAGTTGGGTTAATGTTGGCAAGGACCTGGGTTTATTCTGTGTCAGACTGACCTAAGGAGAGCCCCATAGATCCAAGTAGACTGAGGCCATTACAGGAGTCACCTCCAGAAAGAAATGACAGCTTCCAACACCAAAAGACATTGCATCTTCCCTTTGTCTCCCCCACCCCCACCGCCACGAGAAACCCTTCCTTGGAAACTCACCGCTTCTCATCAGCCAGAATTACACCCAGTCCATTGGAAAAACCAAGCAATGGCAAAGGGAATGGGATTACTATACTTGGCACATAACAACTGTGTTTATCCCTAAAATAAGGAATAGAGTCCCTTTGCCTGAGTCGCCTTCAGAGAAAACAATGGCTCTTCTGAAACAGACAAAAGGGAGAAAGATTATTGAGCTGACAATTACCCAACCATCATCTTCCACAATCTACCTCTTAGGCTTCCCCACTTTCATGTTCCATATGTTGTTCACAAAATGCTCATACTCCCACAACTACACAGTGTCCCTCCATGAGTGAAAACAACCTAAAGTCTCATCAAGAAGAGACAAGATAAATCCAATAAAACTCCTATTCAGAACAGTGACCATTAGCACTGGTCCAAGCACATGTTATTTCCTGCAGGACAAGAATGGCAAATACGAGTACCATGACCCAAGAATGGAGTCAGGGTCTCTGTCACCCCTCTGTCATCCTGGTTCTTCTCTGCTGGGGCATCCCCTGCAAATTGCCTCTCACGGCCTGGGGAGCATTGGAGAAGAGGCCCTCCTGGAGGATACCGAATTTAACAGCCCACTTCCTACAGATACAGATTCTATGCTCGCAGGACCACCTTAGGGCTGGAATACTCCTAGACATTTTACAGTCTGAAACTCACTTCTGATCCATTCCAGGGACAAATAATGGCCAGTCATCTTGTCTGGATGAGGTCTGCAAGTGCCACAATCCCTGTCTCCTCACCAGGTGTCTCTATGATCTTCCCACCTTCAAGCCCAAGTTTAATGGCTTCGATCTTGACCTCGAAGCAACTGACAGCAATAGTCAGGTGGTGGAAGAGGGAGCGGAGCAGAGGACGGGATGCCATCCGTGATCCCAGGATTCCCAGTTGCATCTAAGCTAGACAGTGCCTTTTGGTGTAAGGGATATTTGATGAGAGATATTAAGGGGAGACCTGGGGAATCAGATTTGCTTTTGTCCCAGTCCTATCGGTCTTACCTCCGGCAAAATTTCTTTCTTCCCTACCCTTTTTTGGGGGAGGAGGGGACATCAATTTTGTACAAAATTGTGATTTCTAAGCTTGAAAATCTCCAAAGTATGGCCTTTAAATCAACTTAGATTACAGGTTAAGGGCAGAAAGAGTCTATAGTAGTAGAACTCCATTTTCTTCTCTTTCTGCATTCAGGCATGCCACTTTTTATCTAAACTTGCCCTTTCTCAAAGGCTACAAGAAATAACCAGCATGCGCCAATATCCCCAATTTTCCTACCATTACCTATAATCTTACAGTGTCTTACATAGGAGATCAGGGTCCCAAAGCCCAACACATGACAATTTGACCAAAAGGCTATAGACACAGAAACTTTGAAATATGGCTTTTGCAGTTAAAAAAAAATAATACGTAAGAGCTGCATTTAGGGAGAAATGAAGGAGCTGACCAGCGGCAGAAGCCAGGAGCTATCACTTGTCAATTTAACATTTTCTCTATTATACATAAATAAACTCCAGTTTTCCCCTGACTACCCCACCTTTTCAGAAATTGTTTTAGGATCTACCGGGGAAGGGAGGCTCTTTTAATCACAAAAAAACATACTTTTAAAAAGAAATCTGAATGTATATTTTGAAAACAAAGTGAGTCACAGCAAAGAATGTAAAATATACATCTGAAACTAGATGAAGACACGCTTCTTATAAAAGGGGAGGGGGTAGATTATTTTGATGAGAAGAACAAAAGGGAATATGACCTTGAGAATTTCTTTGTTCATTGAGATTTGTAACTTTTAGAAAACATGACATGAAGTTGTGTTCATGACAGACAGTCTCAGTTAAATTTTGTTTTAAGGAAGAAGCTTGTCTTCAGTGTTCTATTAACAGCTAATCGATTTTCCTCCATGACTCCTGGAAGAAATATTAGTAAGGGTGCATCACTGATCTTTCTGAACTTTGCATGCTTATTCAAAGTCAAAATTCTAGCCTGGCAACATACTGCACAACAGGAAATTCACACTGAATCCCTGGGGACTGGGACATGTTGGTGCTCTCAGCACTAACACCATCATTTGGGGATTCACCATGTGGTTCTGGTGGCATAATTCTCATCACGCACAGGATTGACATTCTTTGACAATATTTAAATCATATCAACTTTCCTTCCAGAAATGAATACCCCATTTGGTTTTGAGTTTAGTGTTAATCAATTCCCCCTACACAAGTTCAGTACATTTGAACAAAACAGAACCATGTTCCAAAGCCAAGGTTAGTGCAGTATATAATGTTCACCAATTTATCCCTTATGTTTAGCATGTTCCTGACTCATGGCAGGTGCTCAATGACTATTTACTGCATAGAAGAATAAATGAAAAGAACCATGGCCACTCTGCAGCTCGGACAGCCTTGGCTGTGAATATTTCACTGGTCACATTAAGTTGTTCGCAGTTTACTAACAATGCAGACAGGAACCAGACATAGAGATGCCAGATGGTTGCATATCTGAGATAGTTTATAGTTTCATTAGACTTTGAGTCTTGCTTGTCTTGTCAAATAGTGTCTACCAACATCCACTCCCTTCCAGGTAGAGCTCTAAGCAGAAGGCAAGAAATTTAAAATTCTAGAATAAATCTCATTCTACATTTTGATTCCTTCACCCCAATACCTGATTGATTCTAAGCCAGGTGTCTGTGACAGCCAGCCCTGAAACACTGCAATGATTGGCCCCAGTGAGGCTCCTTAAACTCTGCCTCTCCTTCCTCCAATCTCAGAACTAACTGCTGCCTTCCAATTTCCATAGCATTGTTCTCACCACCAAAAGAATCATTATGATTGCAAGTTGCATACACATGGACTGAGAATTACCGAGGACACATGGCTTCCTGTCCTGGTGTCCACATCATGAGTTACTCGAGGGGGGACACCTGTTTACCCTCCCACCCTCTAATACAGTGCCAAGCACATAATACACATTTGTCGACTCAATGGATAAAACAGCAGGGATACATTTTTTTTCTTCTCTTTGAATTGAAACTTTAAAGGTAAAAAAGAAAAACTCAATAAAATTTCTTTCTTCAGTACTGGACAGAGAAGGGAAAAGACAGGGAAAATCTAGTATTTAGTTAGAAATTCGGGGATGGGGGAAAGTAGTCTAATCTCTTTGGGTTCAGTCATTGGGGAAATGTGCATAGTAAGTGAAATGCCTTGGTACTCTTCCCATCGAGATAGGTTGACTACGTTCCTTCCTCTTGACTCTGGGCCTATCTTAGTGACTGGGTTGTAACCCGCAGAATGCAGTGGAAGTGACATGCTGCAACTTCTAAGGCTGAGTCAGCAAAGGCCATATTGCTTCCACTTAGTACTCTCAGGTTGCTTATCCTAGGAGAGCCCGTCCCTGCCACCATGTAAGAACTCCGCCGCCCCTGGGACCGCTGTGCTGGAGGGGCCGTGTGTATGTGGGCCTCCGGTCAACAGCCCCCACTGAGTTCCCAGTCAAAGGCCAGTGTCAACTGCTGCCACGTGTGGTCATCCGCTCAGTTGAACCTTCGGATGACTGCGGCCCCAGCCAACGTCGGACTGCAACCACATGAGAGACAACGAGAATTGCCAAACTGTTTCTAAATCTGACTCTCAAAATACAATGCCTGTTTGAAGCCGCTAAATTATGGCAAAATTTATTACACATTGATAATAACTGGATCAATTCCGTCTGGGGATTATGACTGTAGAAAACCCCTGAATTTTTCTTCTCTATTTCTGAATGGGGCAGTTGAGTCCTTTGTCAGTTTTCAGACCAAGCATATACAAGGACAAACAAACATACCACTCATCAGTTGAGTGTGTCTTAGTTCATAAGTAAATAGAACATCCAGAGCCTGCACAAGTAGAATCCATCAAAATGTAAATTAAAATCATAAAGGGCTTCTGGAATGGAAGCAGTCTCTGCTTAATTAAGGCAAGAGATGCAAAACCTGTCTAAGACAAGAGTTGTAAGAATAATTATTAGAGGCTTCTACAAAGTGATGTTTCTTAGTTACTGAACAAAGACTTGGTTACTAGAAAGGCTCAGAAATTATTCTCCTCTGAAAGGAAATGAGGGGAAAAAACATTCACAGAAACATCTTGTGACTGAAGCCAGCTCCGCCCCCACGTAGAGGCGCGATGCTGACTTCATTCCCTACAAAATCCCTGTGCCTAATCTCTACAATTAGTCCAAACTTACAAATATTCTCTCCAGCCAAGGCAACAGTAGGAACCCTTTCCATATGGCCAGATCTTTCCACAGCCAGTAGGGTTTGCAGGATTTGTAAATTAGACCTTTCACTTGCACAAAAGGAAAGAATTGCACATGTGATCGTTCGTTCTTCCTTGCTTTGTACCCCATCCCATCAGAAACGTGCCCCATCCACGTGTGGCTGGCCTTCAGCACAGGAGGAGGCTTCTCCTTGTGCAGACTCTGCCCTCTTCTGTTCAACCCTCAGCACTCCCCACAGGGGGAAAGGATCGGCCTGGCTGAGGGGCAGTTAAAAGAGCTGAGCTGTCCTCACATCCTGCAGCCCAAGGCTAAAGCACACAGCCAGAGATCTGGTTCTTGGGAATGACTCCTTCTCAGCGAACAGCTACCTCTGGCTATCCTTGAGACCGAGAACTGAGAACTGTACCCCAATTTTTGGCAGCCCCCTACTTGAGCAAGCTTGTTGCAAAGATCCCTTAGAAGTCCAGAGAGGCAGTGGCTTGCAAACTGCGCTGCCACAGGGGCACAATGAGGGGTCACTACAGAGAATGAAGGGTGGGCAAATGAGATGAGCCCCCACCCACACACCAACCAAAGCATCTCATCTTTTTCCTACATCTCATATTTGGTCTTGAAATATTTTATTAGTAGAACTTGTTTGGAAACCCCTGTAATGCAGGAAGGGATGAGCTTTGAAATCAGAATGCTTTAGACTCAAATCCCAGCTCTGCCTCTTATTTACATTCACTGACTGTCGCTGACATCAATTCTTCTGCAAAATGCGGATGACAATGCCAAACTCACAGGCGTAGTGCGAATCAAATGAGATGATGTGATCAGAGACCACATGGCAGTTGTTCAATAAATGGTGAATGTTGGGGATTTAAAAGATCAGTAATACTACTCTCTTTTTCTCTTCCCAAGTTCAGAATCAATTGAGAAAGAGACTCAGAAATAAGACATATAAAGCCCTGAAGGAGCAAGCTGTTTGGAGAATGATGTTTAGTATGTAGCAACAGAGTTTAATTCTGCATCCCAGAATTAAACTTTCCCACTAAATCACAAGCAGAGCTGGAAATCTGTAGGCCTCCAGGGGAGCTGGGGGTCCCTTGTAAAATTCATAATATGGAAGATCTCTCTGCAGAAGGGCAGATCCCAAATAAATAATGAGAAAGGGGATCAGTGACACACACTCAGTTGTTTAAACTCACAGATAAGTCACTCATGTGATTTATTTCACCCAGAGCCATCATGTATAGTTGTACATATTCACTGTACAAGTATAGATGACACCATTTATCACATGTTTTGATGTGCCTTTTAGCAATGAATCTAGAAGTTTCCACAGGTCACAGCCAACAATTCCACTGGTTTCTCAAAATTTTGTTATATAGCAAATGAAGAGCAAAGCATCCATTGGACAAGTATCCAAAGAGAAAATTCACCACATTTAGTCTTGGCCATTCCTTGACAAGGAATTCTCAAGAGATAGATACGTGAAATGACAGATGGGTTAATCCCTTTATAGCCAAAATGGATAACATGGTTCATTGCCTGAGAAGCATGAATATACGAGAGCTACAGTTTACCATCGGTTTCTTTAACCAGGATGGCTGCCCCAGGACTTGACAGACTTGGCAACCTGCTGGGCTATATGACGTAAGCCCTGTCGTGTATTTTTGTAACCATGGGGGTAATTTCCCAGGGGCTCCTATTAGTTATTGTTAGTGATATTAGTTGGTGCATTTAACATCTATAGTCATACAAAGACTTGCTCTCTGCCCCCTGACTCAGAGTATTTCTACCCACTCCCAGGATGTATCTTGCCTGGCATTTATGCAGATAAAAAAAGGTTTTTTTCAATAACTTTCTAGACTCTTTGAACATAAAGGCTAATCTTGGGAGAGTACCAACAGCTCATCCCACTGACATGGCACAGAATGTATACATACTCTACTGAGATGAAAACTTCAACTCAGCGTGAAGACAGGCATTTACCCATATCTCTCTGAATACACTCGGTTTAACTAGTGTGAACAAGTTGGCAGAAATTCTTGGAAAGGGACAAAGGGCGTTTAGTATATTTTGGTCTGGTTCTCCTTCACTCCCTCTTCCTAGGTTTCTGCTGGAGAGGGAATGGTCTTATTTGTGGGATACTAGGGAGAGGAAACAACTGTAAATTATTTTGCGAAACATCAAATGAGAATTTGAGAAGGAATTTGTTTGAACACTATAAACTAAGCACTTGCTGGGAAAAGATTTCTCTTTGTCTGGCTGTGGCTATGGTACCAATGTGAATATAGTGCTTTGCTATACAGAGTTAACAAATATGAGTATTTCTGGGGGCAAAGGTTTGAAAGATTTGGTGATAGTTCTCTGTAACCACGGAGTTTCTCAGTACTTCTTTTGCCTCTAAAAAAATCCATGAATTTGAACAAGAAGCCAAATACAGTGAAAATAACAGTAGCTAACATTTGCTGAGCTTTTATTGAGTTGAGTGTGCTAAGTGCTTTAGCTTTACTTTCATTATTTCATTTATTCCTCACCACACCCCTATGAAATCAGTACTGTTATATTTCCCATTTTATAGAGGAGGAAACAAAAGAGATTCAAATTACTATTTGACGCAAGGACATAGAGCTGGTAAGTACCAGAGATATGCTTGGATTCAAGTATCCTGACTCCCAAGGTTGTGAGAATATGTAGAGAGTATTGCTGCTATTGAAAGGATTCGAATATAACTTGTGTTGATATTTTCTATAGAAAAGCCATTCTGGGTTCAACTGGTATTGAGGAGTTTAACCAACAACAGAACTCTTTGAAAAATTCTCTTTCCTCTTACTAGAAGCAAAACTCTTCCCGATATAAAAAATAAACTGGATTAGAAATGTATGCCCAGGCAAGGAGCTCTGTGAAAGAAAATTGCTCGCGCCTAGAGGACAAGTAATGAATGTGGTGAAAACAGCCCACTCCTGGGCTTCTTTCACAATTCTAAGCTGGGAAGACATTTTATACAGCCAGGGTTGGGGTAAACTCCTGGTCTCAATTAAAAATGGATTAATAAAATGTGGTATATGTCTACCACGGAGTACTACTCAGCCATGAAAAAATGAATTAATACCTTTTGCAACAATGTGGATGGAACCGGAGACCATTCTCCTAAGTGAAGTATCTAAAGAATGGAAAAATGAACACCACATGTACTATTAAATTGGAACTAACTGATCAGAACTGATGTGCACAGATGGAAGTAAAACTCAACGGAAATCGTGCAGGTGGGAGCGGGGAGGAGGTGATGGGTGAAATCGTACCTGACAGGTACAATGCACACCATCTGGGGAATGAGCACACTTATAACTTTGACTCAAGCAGCACAAAAACAATCCATGTAACCAAAACATTTGTACCCCTGTAATATTCTGAAATTTTAAAAAATGTAAAATACCAAAGGAGCATGCTGATAATCCAATTCCTATTAGTTTTTATACTGCTGTGGATGAAGGATTTGAGAATGGAAAAGTAGAATGAAACTTTGGGTAAACTTTTATGAAAATAAACCCAAAAATGAAGAATCCTCTTAAAAAGTTTAAGACAAAAATTTCTTAATGCATTTTTATTAGGGCTGTTTATCGTCCAAAGAAACTGGGATGCTGTGGTGGGAAAGCCTACTGGAATCATTTTCAATTGTATTGCATTGGTTTTCTGGCTAAGTTTGAAAGGCAACAATACCTCTTTAAAAATCAAACAAGATTTGGAATCATCATTGTCCTAGGGTTAAACTGCAGCTTTTAGTTCCTTGGATACTAGGCTTTCTAAATAAGCTGTAAGTGTTTAGAAATGGCCTATTGCTTCATCAGAAACAATCTTCCATGTGAGACTGGGGGAAGATGGGAGATTGGCATTGGAAACAATGCAGGAAACATTTTGCAGTCAGCTCAAACCTATGGTTTTGCTTCATGTCCCAGAACAGAATGAAATTCCGTTCATTAGAATAGAAAACAATCTAGGGCTAAAAGGAACTCGGGAAGAATTCTGTTTGACTCAATTAGAATCAAGATTGGCCCATCCAAGGGCTACCTATGGAGCTAATTCCATATATTATGCATCAACGCCAGTCATCACCATTATCATTCAAAATTCATTGAACCGCTAAGCACAATGCTAAGGAGTAGGGTATAAAGATAAACACACTGGTTCCTACATCGAGGAGCTACAGTAAAATTGAGGACCCAGGGCACATGCATATCACGATAGATCGTGACTCAAACCAGCATTTGACAGTTGATACACAAATGGTGCAGAGAAAAATATCTTAGTGGTTTAGATGAGAGAAATCCTGGGGTTGAGGAAGCTACTAGGTCTCTAAGAGGATGTAGGGATTCCGGGAAACGTGGGAGGAAAAAGGCTGTCAAAGTCTTGGTGTTTCATCTTGAATTTGGTTAAAATTGTGTTAATAATTTAAAATTCAGTTGTGAGAATTTATTGACTGTATGCTAATGATTTCTGCACTTTTCTACTACATATATTATACTTTAAAAATCTTTAACTAAAAAAATTTTTAATACATACTTGTAAAATACTTTAGTGGCACAAAATTTTAAAGTAGAAAGTAAAAGCTTCTCAAATAATTCTCCCTCTCTCTCTGTCTTTCTTTATATAAATAGATCAATAGATATAATGATATATATATATTTCATAAATGGGATCAGAACTAGTTATTTTGAGTTGACATGACACTACTTTTCCTAACACAGAACGAAGATGGTGTTTTAGCTGGGTCTCCTAACCAACCCACATTCATGGGGTCTCCTTCAGAAGTATAAAATCCAAGTCAGGCATGGTTGGCTCACACCTGTACTTTGGGAGGCTGAGGTGGGAGGGTCGCTTGAGGCCAGGAGTTCAAGGCTACAATGAGCTATGTTTGCACCACTATACTTACTCCAGCCTGGGTGACAGAATGGAACCATGTCTCAAAAAAAAAATACACACACACACACACACACACACACACACACACATACATACACATATTCAAAATTATATGCATATATATATATAGAGAGAGAGAGAGACAGAGAGAGAGAGAGAAAGAGAAAGAGAGACCTCACTCATATGTGGGAGCTAAAAAAAATTGAACTCATAGAAACAGAGAGTAAACTCAAACAGATCCATACTTTGATACATCATAATCAAACTTTTGAAAGACGAAGAATTTTGAAAGCAGGAGGGAAGCAACTAAACACATATGAGGGATCCTAAATGAGATTAAAAGCTGATTTATCATCAGAAACCATGGATGTCAGAAAGTAAAGGCATGACATATTCAAAGTGCTGAAAAAAACCAATAATTCTGTACCCAGCAAAAAGATCCTTCAAAAATGAAAGAGAATGTAAAATGGTCCTGCTTCTTTGGAAAACAATGTGACAGTTTCTCAAAAAGTTCAACATAGAGTTATCAGAGGACCCAGCAATTCCATTCCTAGATATATACCCAAGAGAACTGAATGTGGCCACACAAAACCTTGTAAATGAATGTTCGTAGCAGCATTATTTATAATAGAGAAAGAGTGGAAACAATCCAAATGTCCATCTCATGGCCTTTTGTGTCTGGCTAGTATAATGTTTCACCTAGTATGATGTTTTTAAGATTCACTCATTTAGTATTATCAGTACTTCATTTCATTTTTATGGTTGAATAATCTATTGTATGTGTATGCCACTTTATCAGTAGATGAATGAATAAATAAAAAGTGGCATACACATACAATAGATTATTTAGCCATAAAAAATGAAATGAAGTACTGATAATACTGCATGAGTGAATCTCAAAAACATTATACTAGGCGAAACATTATACTAGCCAGACACAAAAGGCCATATATTACGTGATTCCATTTATATGATATGTCCAGAATAGGCAATCATTAGAGATTAAAAATTGGATCAGTGGTTGCCAGGATCAGGAAGATGAAGGATCGAGTGGTGACGGCCAACGGTTACGGGGTTCTCTTTGTGGGATGATGCAAATGTTCTAGAATTAGCTGAGTGGTCATGGTTTCACAACTCTGGATAAACTAAAACCAACTGCACTGTAAACTGTAAAGGCATAAATTTTCGGTATATGAATTATATTTCAAGAAAGGAAAAAAAGCACCATGAAGATGTCTGAAGTGGAAAGTCAAGTGCCCTGACCACCACTCCCGCCACCACCCGTGGTGGGAAGAGATGAACTTGGTGGTCAACTAGACCTTGATTCCTGGTTCTGCCACTTATTAAATGTGTGATCTTAGCCAAATTATTTATTATTTCGGAGCCTCGTTTTCCACATCTGTAAAATCAAACTACATTGAGGAAAGAGTTCTCCATCTTTGAAGTTTCCTTCCTGGCAAGAGGAGCTCAAACAGGATGTGATTGTGGCCTTTCTCCACCCCTTTAATCGTGCTATCACAGGGGAGGGAGGTGACTTATCTGATTGGTAAATTTGGTAAGAATAAATGCAGTGTTCAGTAAGAAAAGTGATATTTTGCCTCTAACGACTTCTTTGTCTTATCTAGGACCTAAGTTATTTAGAACTTAGGTGAAGAAAAATGGTGCTATCTGACCCTCTCAAGATCCTAACCAACTATTATTATCTTCCTTGAAGTATGGTTTTGAGGATTGAAAGAGATATAATGTTTGAAAAGTATTTGGCATATCTAGGTGCTTTAAAAATAAGACCTATAATTATTCCTGGAAAAAACCCAATGGTTTACATTATTCTTTCAATCTATATTATGTGTATCCCCACTAGCCAAAATTTTTTAGCTCTACTTTCTGTGTTTTTCATTACAGAAAAATGGACATATATTGAATACACAATTTCAAATTACACATGCCCTGTTATATTCTTGCCTACATACTTGTTCGACCTCTATATTGGTGAGATTATTTCATATGCAAGGGACAGAAACAAAATTTGAACTGTCTTTAGCAAAGAAAAAATCAAATAGCCTTACATAACTGGGAAAGGCAGAATGGATACGTCTTCAGGTGGGGCTAGATCTACAATTTTAATCAATGTTGTCTTGACTTTCTCGTTTCTTATTCATCAAGTATGCCCTCCACCCCCGTCTTTGCTTATTCACCAATGTGTACCCAACACCTAGACCAGTAACTGATACATATTAAGGATGCAATAAAATACATATAATGAGAGAAATGAATGCATAAGTTCTTTCCTAATGTCCTCAGGTTTCCTCCATACAGCTACCCACAGTCAAATCTTGGGTTGTAAAACCCAGATATTGACCCCAGAGGCCAGAGAAGACTTCTCTCATCTGTCTTCAGTGTATCTCTTTATCTGTGCATATCTTTATCCATGTCCAGATTTATATGTATTTTCCAGGAACGGGTTTTTTATTGCCCAAGTCTTTACCGATCTCTTGAACCTGACCATGGAAGAGGATAGGGCACCACGACCAGCCAGTGTTGTTGCACGTGACCCCTATTGCTAAGGCATGTGCTTGGCAGTCTCGCTATAATCACAAGGGCGGTAACCACAAAGACAGAGTCCCCAAAGGAGGAGGAGATGCTGTTAACAGAAAAAGGGAAGAAGGAAAACTGGAAAGATTAAATACAATTGAGATTCACTACGTATTCCATTCTAAGGGTCCGTGCCCTACCGAAAATCACTACAGCCTAAATTAAATTCTACGATTGAGGGAGTAAAGATTCAATAAAGGAATCAATTCTAATGATTCTCCTTGTGACATCTACAGAATTCTAGTATTTCTTCAATACTATGACATTTTTAACAGCTTTATTGAGATATAATTGACATACAGCAAACTACACATGTTTAAAATGTAAAATTTTGACAGGCAAGGTGGTGTGTACCTATAGTCTCAAGCTACTCAGAAGGCTGAGGCAGGAGGATCGCTTGAACCCAGGAGTTTGAGGCTGTAATGCACTATGATTATGCCTGTGAATAGTCACTGCACTCCAGCCTGGGAAACATTGCAAGACCCTGTTGCTAAAAAGAAAAGGAAAAGTTGATAACTTTAAAAACATGTATGCTGTGAAACCATCACCACCACAATCAAGATAAATATAGCCATCAACCCCCAAAATTTGGCCCAAAGCCCAAAATATTTACTATACGACCTTTTACAGAATAAAAAAAGTTGTCAGTTATTCAGCCACATGTACAGGGTGACAAGAAAGTGTAACAGGAACCTGAAAGGACTGAGAAACCCAGAAATGGACATCAGAGGGTGATAATAACTGGAAGAGAAAAGTAAACATGGACATAATAAACAGATTATCTGCGAGACACAAGGAAAGACATGTGCCAGGAGAAACTGACCATCAAAACAGGCCTGAGGCCGGGCCTGGTGGTTCACATCTGTAATCCTAGCACTTTGGGAGGGCGAGGCGGGAGAATCACTTGAGACCAGGAGTTCAAGGCCAGCCTGGGCAATGTAGCAAGACCCCATCTCTACCAAAAAAAAGGAACAAAAAAAAGAAGACCTGGATGGAAACTTATGGATTCTCTAGACAGGCCGAAGAAACATGGTGTCACTTAAACTCTATGTTCATGTAGAGGGAGAGTTGAGTGAAATATGGCAGAAAGACCACCAGGGTAGCTCATAATTTCTCTCGGCTCTGACCCCAAACCTGCATATTCCACCCAGCAAAATAAGATATCTGTTAAGACCCACCCTCCTTCAAAGGCAGTTAATTATGTATTTATTTTTCCTCAAGCATGAACTTTGGGTTCTCATACTCCTCACTCCAAGTGACAGATCAAGGCATTTCTTTCAACGTCCCCTCACATTAGTTCGCCTTATGTATTAGCACCCAAAACTTCAGGTGAGCAACTTACTTGCTTTTATCTCTTAGTCACTGTGAAATGTGTAACCAATTATGTTTCCCACTTTCAATTGGCTGTTGGAAACAACCAATGGTCATAGAGACAAACTTATGTCCTACCCATAGCCAATGTATAAGGACTTCTTATTACATACTCTTGTAATAGCCTCATTCCTAGCACCATTTTATGTCCCTGGCTTTTTTTGTTGTTGTTCCATAGTTTAAGTGAAGGCAGCAGGTCCACATGGGACTCACAGAGACGCCTGCAGAATAGTAGCTACCCTGTAAGTCAGCCTGGTGGTAGCAACAGTAACTAGCAAAGGGAAGGGGAATCTCTTGGGAATGAATTATAAGGTTTCAAATTCCCTCCTCATATGGAAGTTCTTCCTCCACTGCTTAACATTAAAAAATTTGAGTTTGACTGCCATGCCATTGCTGACTACAGCTGAGTCAGCATCTCCCAAAACTCAGTTAATGAAGGAGTTTTATAACAGAAATCAGGGAAGGAAACAGACATTCTATCTGTATGACACAATCCAATATTACGGTAACAGGAGAGGTGTGGAAATTGTATAGAGATCCATGGGAGATTATTGGGAAAGTAAGACTTACAGGTTGTAATAGATCAGTTTTGTTTGTTTGTTTTTATTGAGGGATAATTTTAAAAGCCTGTTTGAATAGGCAGCTCACATGAAGAGGAAACTGAAACCATGTCTTTGAATAAAAAATTAAATTAAAAAGCTGAGAATTTTGAAAAGCTATTCCATTCATGAAAGAGGAAAGATTAGGAAAATTCTCACCCACTAGCCTGGGGGAAAGTGTCCATAGGTCTTGAAGGTAACCAGGGTCCTGGGTGGAAAAAAATGTATATAGCTCATGAGAAACTCAAGTCATATAAGGGTATAGGGTCCAAATTTTCACTACCTTTATGTTGCAGGAAACCAAAGTGGTAAGTTATCATTAAAATTGGTCTAGGATTTGTGAAACTCCTAGGACTGGAGTAGAAACAACTCAAAATAGTTCTATAGGAATACTTCTACAATTCAGAACACGCAGGAGCCACCACCACCGCCTCCCCCAAAAAAACCGAAACACTAAAATAACTTTACAATAAAAACATTACAAACCACAGAAGGAAACAATTTACCTTAAAGGAAAATTGACAGGTGCAACAAACAGAGAAGCAGCATTTTCATGGTCTGGCGTAGAGCAATCTATGACCTAAAATAGAACGATGTTTAAAATAATTAAAGACACAATGGGATGTGAAAGAATAGGCAGAGAAAGAGAACGAACAGAACTTTTAGAAATAAAAACCTGTTTAAATATCAGACGCTGAATAGAGAATGTGTGAACTGGTGGATAGATTTGAACAAAGTACTTGCAAAATAGAGATAAAGAGGTGGAGATTATGAATGAAATCGAAGCAGAAATATGAAGAAACAAGTGAGAAGGTTAATCCTATATGTGTCCAGCATGTCTAACATGTGACCCTTTGAGGTTGGGTATTTCCAGAACACAAAAGAATGGGGAGATTTCTTACCTGTCCCTGCTTTCCAGGAAGCGCAGATCTCAGGTGAAGTTCAACATGACCAAATAGGGATTCCAGAAAGACAAAGGAGAAAGAATAGAGGAACTTTTAGAAAGATAAAATCAGAAAATTTTTCAGAACGAGAGAGAGACATAAGTCCTCAGAATGATGAAGCACATTTGGTCTCCAATAAGGATAAGCAAAACAAATGTCGTGCCTAGACACATGGTGGCAAAACTGTAAATATAAAGAAATATTGTTCTTTAGGGAATTTTTTCTTGCTCTTTACTTCTTTAATCTTTCCACACTTCAGTTATTACTAGTTTTATATAGTTAAGATTACACAGTCATATTCGTTTCTTTCTGAAATTGAGAACTTAAACAAAATCAAAATCTGTTATTAAAATAAGAACACTCAGAATACCCTAGACGGGATTCCTTTATCACAGGTAATTTCTCACTCACTTTTTTCTCTTTAGGACCTAGCTTGCCACCATCGTGAGTCCCTCTCCTTATGTTTCCTCCTTTTCATGGGTCTGAGCCATTTGTCTTCCCTCTCCTAGATTGTCCCTGAGAACCCTCTCAATGTCCCTAATTTATTTTGCAGAGAAATTCAGCCTTTTTCTTTCTGTTTCTCTTCCCTTCTCCATCTTTTCAGACCAAGGCCACTCCCAAGGAGGCCTTCAATATATTTCCCTAAACAAAGCATCTCCCCTGATAGAAATATGTCACTCCTCAGGTGCATGGAAATTGCTGCTGTTGTTTTTTTATAATAAACAATTTTTTTTCCAGCAGCAATAATTTTGTCCCCTTAATTACCAACTTCTATGTATAATAGATATCACCGGCTTCTCATTCGTCCTCGACCCCTAATTTTCCATGCTGAACCAGCCTTGGAGTGGGACACAGGAAGGAGAAGAGGATTCTCATATGCATGTTGCTTGCAAACTTTCTAAAAAAGTCAAAAGTTTAAACAATCTGTTAATTTTTTCAGACCACATGAAAATTGGTAAGTCAAAGCAGCTACATCAAAACTATCTCCCCAAAATGTCATGTACACACCTCATAGCAATATTCCGATGGTGCAGATGAGGAAACTGAAGCCCCAAGCATTCGATTTACTTCTTTGAGCTCACACAGCTGGTAAGTGGTTGAGCCGGGGGCCTAAGACCTACATCTCCTGATGCAAAATACCATTTTCTTTTAGTGACACCATGAGGTCTATAGTTTCCTTCTCAATTTAGCATGTTTCATTTAGCCTAAGGAAAAAATTGAAGATTGTTGCAGCTACATATACTTTATTTTGCTTCCTAAGTGTCACGATTGAGTACTCTGGAGTTCAATTCCTCTTTACAATGAAAGTTCCAAGAAGGTAAACAGGGAGAGAATGTGTGCAATCGCAGTCTTCAAGCTGAGCTCTTTTTTCCCTGTAAATCAGCATGCAAAATCCCCTAGCAATGCTGTGACTTTAATACTTATGGAAATCAGATTGGCTCCCTCCCTTGTAAATAAAATGGGCATCTTGACCCGCTGTACGTGGTGTTCCAGCTGTGCTGCCAGCCAGCAGCACCCCCTCATTAGGGCAGAAGCATGTCATTCTTAAAAGCATTGCCCAGAAGCTGCTGCCTCCAGCCCCACCATTCTCCAAATCATCAGCTTTCTAATATGCCCTGAGGACCCTGGGCAAAGGGACAGAAAAACGTAGTCTTTTAGACTTCATTTCAGTCGTGGATCAGAACTTGGATAGAGCCATTGACTGGAGTCATCCAATGTATTCATCCTACAAATGTTTGAACACCTATTATTTGCTCACATTGTGCTAGAGACCAGGGATATGCTAACAAGAGACACAATTCCTGTCCCCATGTAGCTCATAGATTAGGAGGGCAAACTGACATTAAACAAATACTAGAAATTCACAAGTAACTCAGATGTCACTGTCCCCACAAGCAGCCTCTCTTTTCATGTCCTGCTAACCTTGATGCAGAACACAGCATCTCTCTTCTTTTCAATAAGTAAATAGACAATGTGCTCTGTACCAAAAGTATTAATGAGCACAATGTAGGCGTTGACCAAGATTTTGTAGAGGAAACCTATAAAAAAATCTTACCAAATCTTCCATACAAAATCTCAGCATGACATTCCAAATTCTCTTAGGAAGTATCTGAGCTCCAGCCTGGACTTTTCTCTGTGCTGGGCCCCTTTCTGCACCTTGTGGTCTCGTGTCTCCTTCTTGGTTTTTCCCCCTGGAAATTTTGCTATCCTGACCCCACCTTCACCCCCACCGCCATCGCGGTGAGCGGTTCAGCTCTGCCTCAGGGTGGACCTCCAGCTCGCCAGCTGGCAGCATCTCAGGGCGCAGCAAAGACAGGGCCCCCCGGCAGCAGGAGCCCACTCCCTGAAGATGGCGCGAGTGTTTGGGGGTGGGAGGGTGTACATATAATAACGTTGGAAACGGTTTGTGCTGCACTTAAATAGGCAGTAATTATAATTGTGATCCTTTGCTAGAGGGAGAGGCCCAGTGCCAGGAGGCTGAGTAAGAAGTTGGCCTGCGCGACGCGGGAAACAGCCGTGGCATGGCAGCGCACACCAGGCCCTGAGTCAGCCCGCGTCTCCTTAGAGCAGCCACGGTCTCCGTCTGAATAATGCTCTGGGACTGAGGTTCTTCCTGAATGACTCGATTCACACGGGATGAGAAACTGTCTGTCTCCACTAGGAAGTGGAATAAAACAACTGACTCACAGTTCACGCTTCCGTTTTTGCCAAGTGGAGACGATAATGTCTCCGTTACTCAGATGTGGGCTACAGCTGAATCTGCTTTTTTTAGCTGACTGATTTAGCAGAGGATTAAAACCCTGGTACCAGGGAGCTGAGGAAGGCATCCTGAGTCAAGTTCTGGTCCACAGCGAGTCCTGGAGAGGGGCCTCTCCTCGGTCTTGTGGTCTGGTCTCATCCCAGACAAGACCTAGGAGGTCCGGTGGCTTCAGAAGGCCCCTCCCACCAAGCCTCATCCTCCCTGGATGTCTCCTGGAGGAGGTACAAATCCTAGAGCTCCTTCGAACGTGTATGATGTCCTAGACCCGGAACACAGAGCGTGAGGCTTCAGAAGCCATGTATGCATGCCACTCATAGATACTGGGGAAGTCAGAGTTTGAGAACATATGGGCAAGACTAAACCCAAGCATTAAGCTGGAAACAAACCTGACCACCATGGCCCAAGGTAAAAACAGTCGCCAGATCTAGAGTCCTGGACAGATCCAGTGGCCTTGGCTGCAATGTGTTAGGAGAGAGGGGGGGACTCTGACCTGAGTTTACGTGCCTTCGAGTTACAGTGATTAGGAAAGGCAGTCAGTAGGAGCCTGCTTTTCCCTCTGGATAGTATTTCATGAATATTACCCCATGTCGTTTCATATTGGAAACATGGTAGTTCTACCAACTATTGCAAAATAAGACCCAAGATTTATACGCACACAATTATGACACAGGTGTTACTGTGTTTGGGGACATGCCCACAAAATGTATAACATCATGGTGAGCACATTGTACCATACTGAGGTGACAAATTTTCTTCGGCTGCACCGTGATCACCAGTAGGGAGTTCACAAGTTCTGCCCACACACGTGTTTGGTTGCAAGACATGATCCTGCTGTTTTAAAGATTAAACAGCCAATTAAAAAGCAATCACTTTTGACCCTTTCCCTCTGCAGTCACAAAACTAAGAATTGACCAGTTGAACTCTTTATTAGGTAGACTCTGTAAACTTACGGTCAGCTGACATTTATTGAGCATGGCACACATGTTAAGAAATCTTCACAACAACCAAGCAATACAGGCACCTTTATTACCCCTATTTTATAGAGAAGGAAACTAAACCTTTCAAAGTAACATGGCCAGAGTCGTTCAGTAAACAAATGGTGGTACCTGGACTCCAACCAAAGTCTTTCTGGGGCCAGCCCACGTGTATAAAACCATTTTGCTCTTTCCAGGGAATGCATGTCAGGTACCTTAGGAGTACTCTTGTCTGCTCTTGCTTGGGTTCACGGTGCATTAATACTGAACCTCAGCTCTCCTCTCTTCCACAGTATGCTCTAGCAAAATGATTCTTCCCATAATCGAGAGACGTCATCAGTGTAATTTAACATGCCTACTCTGTTCCCTGGCCCTTCTGTCCTTAATCAAGTTGAACGAAATTACCTTAACAAATAGTGGATTCTGATTTTAAATTTACCACTTCCAGGAAATGGAAAGCCACCAATCCATTTAGGCGATCCTTCAGAACAATCAGTTCTGTCCAAGCCTGCCCCAGCTCAAACCCTGAGTTAGATGAATGTGCAGGCCTGAGGCAGCAACCATTAAGGGTCTCTAAGACATCACTAGAACCTATCAGAAGTCTATGTCACTTAACTCAGGTTTCCCACTGACATCAAAAGTGCCTTCCTATGCAATAAAGAAGAACATTTACCGCAGAAGAGGCCCATCCGTGGTGTTCTCTGGAACTTGAATAATCATAGCTGCACCACCAACCCTGGGACCTGCCGATGAGAATGCCCATAGGTCAGTTGAAATTCTCAAACTAAAGAGTGGTATATTTTATTATCTAAGTCATAAACCTATTATATACATTCCAATAAATTGTCTCTCCCCCACCCCCCAAAAATCACAAAATCAAACTGAAATGAACATTGTAGAAAAGTGGAGAATGTTTTAGCAACATCAAAGTCCAAAACAGAAACTTTAAACATAATTTGAACAAGATTTTGTAATTAAATACACATAAAGTATCTCTATTCATAGGGACTGTGAATAACTTATGATACAAAGTTGTAGGTAATGGGAAAATAGTGACATGAAAGACCGTTTCAAATAGGTTAAAATATTATATTATTTAATGGAAGCCAGCTTTCTCAATGTTGAAGGGAGTTAAAAAAAATGGAAAGAGGAAAGTCTAGAAACAACACTGGTTTGTGGGGTTGAGAAGGTAATTTCACACTATTTCCCCTACAAAGTACTTAGTAATTACGGAGGGGAGAATAGTAACTTCAGTGGATTGACGTCATCGACAATGGGACAAGCTGACACTGTATACTCTTGATGTGATACACAGGGCAGGACACAATGTCGCGCCCGTGTTGCTTTTGCCAGACATGTATGACATGAACCTAATCATACAGAAACTGTATGATTTTGAAATTGTGAAACTAAAAAATATATTATGAACTAACTAGCCTTTACCCTTCACGATTTTCAAAAACATGAAAGATAAGGGAAGATGAAGAAACTGTTACTGATTCCAAGAGACCAGAGACATGACAATTGAATTCGGTGCATGCTCCTGGATTGAACCCTGGGCCAGGAAAAATAATGGCTATTAAATAAGAAAACATTTCTGGGCAACTAGAGCAACTTAAATCTGAATTGTAGGTCGTAGTATTGTATCAAAGTTTTGGTTTATGATTTTGATCATTGTATTGTGGTTACATAAGAAAATTTCTGCTGTTAGGAAGTACACATTAAAGAATTTATGGCTAGATCATATCGAAAATTACTTTCAAATGATTTAGGAAAAAACAGAGAGAAAAAAAGTGAGAGCAAATGATAAGGCAAATGGAAGAAAATATTAAGAATCGAATCTGAGTAAAGGGAACTCAGGTATTTCTTATATTATTCTTGTGACTTTTCTGCAAGTTTGCAATTAAAATAAAAATGTTTAAACATATTACATTTAGAATTCAATGAATCTTTTTCGAAAACTTATTAAGAGTGTATACTTTCCTGTTGCTGCTGTACCAAACTTATCAGCTGAAAACAACATAAATTTATCATCATAAATGCCTTTCCAACTTCTCGAGGCTGACTGCATTTCTTATTTCACACCCTCTTCCTCGAATCACTCTAACCTCTGTTTCCATTACCGCCTTTCCTTTTCTGATGCCAACTCTCTTTCGTCCCTCTCATAAGGACTTTTGTGACTACATTGGACCCCCTCTCAATAGTCCAGGATAACATCCCCATCTCAGGCCCTCAGTTTCATCCGATCTGCAAGTCTCTTTTGCCACAAGTTCAAGGGGTTAGGATGTGAACACCTTTGCAGAGACATTATTCTGTCTACTACACAGTAATTCGGTTTTGTTTTGTTTTGTTTTTTACCAAGGCCGCTCAGACCCCTAGCTGTCAAAGATCCAGAGGGCACTGTACACTTCAGTTTTTATTATAAAGAAAAACAACTCTATCCCCTTCCCAAATAAAAATTGAACAACATTAAAAAATTTTTGGTTTGAAGGGGTACCCTTGGGCCTAGGAAGGAGGGAATACCATCAGGGCTGGGAACACAGGGCATCAAAGTTACTATAATGTTCTACACCTTAAGTTGGAGAATGAGTATAGGATGTCTGTTTTATTATTCTTATTTAAACTGTACTTACGTGTTAGTCTGTTGTATGATTTAGTTCATAATTATTTTTAAAAATACAGGGAATTACATATAACGATAGAATCTTCTATGCTGATAAATCTGACCTTTCTGAAGGCTTGGTGTTTTTTTCAAAAGCATTTAATTGGTTTGTATTCTCAGTAGGGTTAATTACATGGAAACGTGATCTCAGTTAAGAGACTAGCAAAGAACATCTTGAACATGTCCGTGACAGAGTAGTCATTACTTTGTCAATCAATCACACTGAACAAATAGAAGAATATTACCACTAAAAATTCTGCTGGAACAGATTAGTGGTTTTCAGAGGTTACGGGTGGGAGGAAGAGGGTCAAGATTCAGAGATGCCACGAGAAAGTTCTTCGGAGTGGTGGACTATTCTGTGTCCTGTTTCAGTGTGGCCACATGAATCTACACATGGGTTAAAATTCATAAAATTCTTTGTCACAATTAAAAAGTCAATTTATTTGACAATAATGTAAAAAGTAAAAGTTTACTTTATGATAATGTACAGGGTAACTTTTAAAATTATGCTAACTTATTTTGACCCTATGGTTTTAAATCTAGGATTTAGCCCATGAAACCTATCCATATACACACACACACACACACACACGCGCACACATACATACTTACACACTCACGTGTTCACAAAAATAGTAAGAGGAAGCAATAGCAAGAACCTGGGCCCTACTGAAATGTTTGTCAACGGAGGACTCATTAAACAAATTATAATGTTTTCATACTATGCCAGTCATTAAAATATGCTTTAAGTAAACTGAATTGTAGTAGGATGCCAAACAGGACTTTTCCTGTCGTTCCAGAATTGGCTGGAGGTAGAGGTGATGAGATAAGTAACCCACATTCTAAAGGGAGCCCCAGGCGACTGGGGCCAGGAACTTCCTCAGGGCAGGTGCGACACAGTTGGATTGACTCAGCTGTCCAGCTGCCAGCGGCGCCTAGTTCCCTCCAGTCTAGACGTACATAGCAGACCACTTAGGAAAACAAAGTTCAAGAAGAAGCTGCAGAGCCTTGTGTCAGCAGCCTCGTGGGAAATGCTATGGTTTCCCTTTCTGTCCCCAAGAGAGGACTACCCCTCAAGAGAAACAAATAAAAGGAGGCACGCAGAGATTAGAGGTGCAGACAGGAAGGGGATGCTCGCGTTTTATTTCCCGCTTGGACCCCTGCTTATTCAGCGGAGCTGCTCCTCTGTCCTCTGCGCCTACTTGAGCAGGGAAGGAGAGAGTTGGGCAAAGAGACGACAACCATGGAGCAGTTTGCGTCCACTCTTGGGTGTGACAGGGTACGTGGGCTTCCCGTAGTGAAAGGCTCCTTGGAACGGAGCTGGACTCCAGACATCTCGCTGGGTACCCTACCCAAGAGGCGTTGTCACCTCGAAAGAGACCTCTAGGAGCAAGAGGCTACCGGGTGAACTGTCATGAGTGGGAGCTGAGAGGAGACCAGAAAGAGCTGAACTCCAGAATATTAACGTACCAAACAACCGCGCCCCGAGAAGGACGCCCTGTGAGCCCAGCGCGGCAGCCACACGTGCATGCCGTGAACGAGGCAGCCTTTGGAGTGCAACGGCACCCCCGGAACACCCCGACAACGGTCACCGTGTTCATTTGCTAGGGCTGCCCCAACAGGACGCCACAGCCTGGGCGGCTTAAACAACAAAAACTTGCTTTGTCACCGTTCTGGAGGCCGAAAGCACAAAATCAAGGTCTGGTTTCCTCCGAAGCCTCTGGTTGGCTCTCCATGATCATTCCTCGGGCATGCGCACCCCAGTGTCTCTTTGTGTGTCCAAATGTCTGTTCTCAGAAAGACACCAGTCAGATTGCATTCGGCCCCGCGCTAATGGTCTCGCTTTAACTCAGTCACCTCTTTAAAGGCCCTGTCTCCAAGTACAGTCACGATCTGAGGTACAGGGAGTTAGGGCTTCAACATGTGAATTTTAGAGGGATGCAATTCAGGCCATGACAGTCACATAAATAAATAGGAGACGCTTGTCATTCTTACACTCCCTTCTTCTCACCCCAAACACAGAAGAGGGAAGGCAGAAGAAGTGAAAAGGTGACCCATACCCTTCTTCACTCCAAACCCCGAGACTGAAGCTTACCCTGGCCTGGCAGTTTGAGAAAGAGAATGAACACTATATTGGATGTGAGATTTAGTTTTAAACGACCCTAGACAGGACAGGATATTTTAATAATAATAAGTGGCCAGAAAGCTATGAGATCTGCCTGAGATATCATTAAGGGGTGGGAGAGGGAGACTCCATAAGATTGGGTTGAAAGAAGCAATTGGAGAGAAAACTAGAACAATCTCATATTTCTGTTCTATTGAGTGTAGATTGTTTAAAAAGATGATTATAATATATATTCATATGTAAAGAAGTCCATGATATATAATTTACAATTGGAGATTAAAACAAATTGGAGAATGGTTATGCGTATCATGGTAGTACTTGGATAAAAATTGTGATAGATGTCTATTGTTCTGGGCTTCCCAGAATCCCTTCCCCTGCTTTGTCTAGAAACAGACACTTTCCTCAGCAATGGATTAGGACATGGCTCCATCTGAGCTTCTCATAATACCTCACACCCTTGGCTGGAGTGATTAATCAACAGCCTGAACCAACTGGAAACATTCCCTAGGATTCTGCAAGCTGGAAGAATGACACCCATTTTCTCTCTGGTCACAGAGTTGTCAGACTCAGAGCCAGGAGCTGCTGGTGGTCACATCCCCTGACTCATGGGGAACCCAATGTGGGCGAATGAAGCCAACACGCAGAGAGACACAGAGATGAGAGACAAAGAGAGTGATTCCTGGTGATGTTCTGGTCTTGGTTTCAATCTCTAAGGCCAATTCTACTCTGTCCTTCCAAAATTTTGGTTGTCTGAACCAACTAAGTCTTTCTGCTTAAGCCAGTTTGCTTTTGTTTCTATCCCTTGAAACCAAAGAATCTCAAAAATAAAAAAGTATATATTTATGTGCTATAACTTTGTTTCATGGAAAATATCTGGAAAGATGCATACTAAATTGTTAACCATCATTAGTTCTGGTAAAAATTCTGGTTTCCTTTACTGTTTTACATTCTTTATATCAATCATTTGTTATATTTATAGGAAAACACATTTAGGAAAAGGAGAACACAAAATAGCACAGCACTAATGATAGCCAAGAAAAATGTATGAATAACATTGGGAAATGAATTTAGAATAATGGACATTTAGCTTAACATTCTTTATGCCCCCCTATCCATGTAAAATTGCTTAAATTCTTAATACAATTTTTAAAGGAAAATACCAGCCCTACAAAGATGAAAGAGGTAACTAATTCCAAGATGTTTCAATAAGTCATGTGTAAAGAGAGCACTAAATGTATATGAGATAACCAAGCAATACCTATGAGACAGACCTACCCTAATGCAATGACTACAAATGAACCCCCCATAAAAAATAACACAGAAGCCTTAGGATCTCCCTGTGGGGCCACCTCTGGGGTACAAAACCTATACATGCAAAGACTTCGTCTGACTCATCTGCTTCCCATGCAGCACCTGATATATTACTTGCTGTGTTGTTTGTTGGTCCTTGTCTTAATTACCTATTGTTGCACAACAAATTACCCCAAAACTTAGCAGCTTAAAAGAATAAGCATTTATTATCTCAGAGGTTCTGTGGGTCAGGAATGGGAGCATGGCTTAGCTGTGTGCCTCTGATTCAGGATCTGTCAAAGGCTGCAATCAACATATCACCTAGGGCTGCAGTCATCTCAAGACTCAATTGGGGAAGGGTCTTTTTCCAAAGTCACTCACTTGGCTGCAGGCAGGCCTCAAGTTCTTGCTGGCTATTTGCTGGAGACATTAGTTTCTTGCCATCTAGGCTGTTAATAGCATAGTAATTTGCTTTCCCAAAATAGAGAGAGAAAGAGAGGCAAGATGAAAGTCATAGTAAACCAGGGGCGATTTTGCCCACTGGGGGACATTTGGCAATGTCTGGAGTCATTTTTGGTGTCACAACAGTAGGGAGGAGGGGCCAGGTACTACTGGCATCCTGTTTGCAGAAACCAAACATGATGCTAAACATCCCACAATACACAGAACAGCTCCCCACAACAAAGAATTACCTGGCCAGTATGTTAAAGTGCTGAGGTTGAGAAACATTGACCTGAGTGTTGAATGTTTGCAAAGCATCTTATGTACATTATCCCAACCCTCATACGAACCTATAAGGTAAGAGTTATTATCTCTCCATTTTATTTCTGGGGAAACTGAGGCTTAGAGTAGCCCAAAGATTTGTTCTAAGCCACACAGCAAACAAGTAGGGAGGCAGGATTTGAATGCAGGTCCGTCTCGCTCCATTGCCAGGCTCCTCCAGTATGAAACAGGAGCAGAGAGGGGTAAAAAAGAGAACAAGTTCTGGAAGAAGGAAGTGGAGAAATGTTCCAGATGCCATTCTTGTCACCTCATTTGAAATTTGCAATGAGGCAAGAAACATGAACCCAGGCAGACTCTGTTCCACGGGAAAGGACAACCTGGGCAGAGTCCTGGTTTGCGTCAGAGTTGAGCTGGAGCTGTGCACCTCTGTGGTCCTGGGAGCCCACGGTGCCCACACTGCGGCACCCTCTCCCTTCCGCTTGGGGCTCCAGCTGTGTCCCGATGAATCACGTTGACTGCTCAGAGGAACACTGCCAAGCTCCCCTCCACTCTGCTTTCATCACGGTAGGCCTGGCCTCTTGTGCCTGGGAACACACCACCGAGAAGATCACGTTGTGAAGCTGTCTGATAAATACCTTTCACATTCCTTATAATTTCTCTCCAATTGTGTCCCCCACCCCCACCTTCCCCTTTTAGGACTTTCTGACTGATTTCCTCCTGACTCCCTTAATCAGAATCTGAACACTGCATTTTCCCCAAATGATCACGTCATCCTGAGCTAGATTCTCTGTCTTAATTACATCCTTCCATAGTACGTTTCCAGGTGGGGGTTCACCTCTCTATTTAAAGAGTTTTAATAGGACTTACTCCTTCTGGGATGGGAAACATGCAAATCCATTCTGTGGCAGCTCTCAAACAACAGTGAGAGGCTGTGAGTGTCACCAACTTTTTAAAGGATTTGTATTAAAAAACTACCAGATTTGTAGGCACTATGAAAGCTCTTAGTTCTTATTTAAAGTTTTATATAAAAGAAAAATTTAGCAAGGGGGAAATTGTTTTCTCCACCCTGGGGCTGCAAGAATAAATGAATCTTTCATTAGCTGAGAATTTGTAGGTGTGCACCTGCTAGGATTTCAAAGGACATGCATTCTTTGGCCCAATATGACCTTGGGATACCTAATGTTCCTACAAGCCAGCCTCGTAGGATCATTAGTTGTCTCAGCTTCAACCTGTATTTGAGTGACTAACATCATCTTACCTGGTTCTTACCATGACCTAAACTTTAGGGCAGGGGGACAGTGCTTCAGCTGGGCTTGTGGTGGACCAACTGCAAAATTATGCAGTTTTACTCAGCCCTGATGGTTTTACTCAGCTACTGTCACCTGGTATCATGCAGGCTGCTTCTACAAACAGGAAAAATCTAGGCTGGAAATGGCAGTTACCAAGTAACAAAAACGTGCAGGGCCTTTTAAAATCAACACAGTTAAGCAAAACCACACAAGAAGAACAAATCAGGTGACATGAAGTAGCCTGTTTTTCCTGCCAGGTTATTTCTGATTTCTGACGATTGGCATGGTTTAGCTTTAGTACTCTGCTTCAGGCGACCAGTTTGTCGTTGGGATTTTGGTTGGAAAGAAATTTTCATTCAGAGTCTTCTTTTCTCCTCCCTAAATCCTTGTGTTTTAATTGTTGAATATAGACGTTCATTACCTAAGGATTTTCAATTTTTTTTTTTTTTGGCAAAGGCCACAGTAAAAAATTGATTTTACACTATGACACAGCGTGTGCATGCAAACACATACTCGCAAAACTAAAAGTCCTACAAAAAATATATTCACTCTTACTATGTATGATTCACCTTAACA
>CAUYSK010002371.1:0-49534 GCA_963575035.1 Avahi laniger | reverse complement strand
AGATTACTTACCTCATTGTTTCATTAATATACTGTAATTAACTGAGCCTCTCAGTTTAAATTACTAATTGGGGGATTCCTACCACAGACTTGGGCTGCTTTTCCTCTCAAGCATGTTCATTTCTAAACCTGTTGTTAGATATTGGTCTCATTAAGTTACCAGTTCATTTGTTACAGCTGTCTCCATAATCTCTTCCTTCACAGGAATCCCACCCAGCAGAGGCATTCTCTGTTTTATAATTACTGAATCCTACAAAGGAGACCAAGGAAGCTGATAGCACGACTCTATGACTGTCTGTTCTTAGAAATTATAACATTCAATAAAATTTAGACATAAGTAGGATTAATGGAGTGAATTGTATTTCAGAAGTAGGAAACATTTGCAACATCAATTGTAGTTTCTCTCTTAAAGCTAACTATGTAAAAAAAAAACTTTTTGATTCCTTTTAAAGTCACTTTAATACATCCAATTCTCTGGTTTTTCCATTTGGTTAAAATTACATTAGATTGGGTGGCTTTTTCTTTAGTTTTGGGTTTATTTTTATTTTTCAAAAAGTTATTCTACTTTCAAACAAGAGAAACATTAGCACAGTGCAACTATTTTCAATGTGTAATTGTGCTATCACAACTACTGATAAAAGAGCTATGTTGAAAAATAAAAAAAAAATAAATAAATGGTGCTGGGAAAATTGGATAGCCACATGTAGAAGATTGAAACAGAATCTGCAGCTCTTACCTCTCACAAAAATCAACTCATAGTGGGAACAGCCTTAAACCTAAGGCATGAAACTATAAGAATTCTAGGAAGAAAATTTTGGAAAAACTATTCCAGATATTAGCCTAGGGAAATAATTTATGAAGAAGACCCCAAAGGCAATCATGGCAACAGCAAAAATAAATAAATGGGACCTGAACAAATTAGAAGCTTCTGAACATCCAGGAAAATTATCACAAGACCAAATAGAAAACCTACAAAATGAGAGAAAATATTCACATGCTACACATCTGATAAAGGGCTGACGAATAGAATCTATACTGAACTCAGTAAAATCATGAAGAGGAAATCAAACAACCCCAATTAAAAGTGGGCAAAGGTCATGAACAGAAACTTTTCAAAAGAAGGGAGATTAATGTCTAAGAAACATATGAAAAAATGTTCAATGTGTCTAATCATCAGGGAAATGTAAATCAAAACCACAATGAGATATCACATAACTCCGATGAGGATGGCTTTTTATGAAAATGCCCCAAAACAATAAAAGTTGGCATGGATGCAATGAGATAGGTATACTCATACACTTTTGGTGGTATTGCAAACTGGTACAACCTCTGTGCAGTGTAGTATGGAAATATCTGAAAGAGATAAAAGTAGAACTACCATTTGATCCAGCAATCCCATTACTGGGCATCTACCCAAAAGAACAAATGACATTCTATAAAAAAGGCATCTGTACTACCATGTTTATAGCAGCACAATTCACAATTTCAAAGATGTGGAAACAACCCAAGTGCCCATCAATTCTTGAGCGGATTAATAAAATGTGGTGTGTGTGTGTGTGTGTGTGTGTGTGTGTGTATACACACCATGAAATTCTTCTCAGCCACAAAAAAACAATGGTGATCTAGCACCTCTTGTATTATTCTGGATAGAGCTGGAGCCTATTCTACTAAGTGAAGAGTCACAAGAGTGGAAAAACAAGCACCACATGGACTCACCATGAAATTGGTATTAAGTGATCAACACTTATGTGCACATATAGTAACATTCCTCGTGTGTTGGGCAGGTTTTAAGGAGGAAGAGGGGATGGGTATATTCACACCTAATGGGTGCGGTGTGCACCATCTGGGGGATGGACATGCTTGAAGCACTGACTCGGGTGCAGCAAGAGCAATATATGTAACCTAAACATTTTTACCCCTGTAATATCCTGGGAAAGAAAAAAAAAAAAACCTTTCTCAGAGGACACAGAGGTCTGTGTCAATTTTCCACCTTCATGACTGTAACAGAACAAAGGTTTATATGCTTTCTTCAACTTTCATTCTTTGTGATTACATAGTTCTACATAAATTTGTCCTATTTTGTCTTATGTGCTATTATTCCTGAAGTTAGAATGACCTGTATAACTTGTCACAAAGTACTATTTATACAAATAAGACAGTTGAAAGTCATTATGTTAAAGACAGCAATAATACCAAGGAATGGCAGAAATATGTCATTTGATTAATCAGAACAGTGTGCCTTTTTTTCATAGAATTTAACACAGATTGTAATTTTCTATTTATTTTTAATTTTTTTTAAATAATGTTTTTCTTTCTCACTCAACATTAAGCTTTATGGAGGCAGTGATTAGTTTTCTCTCAGTGTTCTGTCCATAGTCCCCAGCCCTGTGCAAACCATAGAGTTAGTGCTTAATATACAATTATTATTTAAAAAAAAACTTGCAGCAATTCACTCTGAAATGTTAATGCTTTACTTGTAAATTTTTAATATAAACAACAGATATATTTATATATTACCTTTTCTTTCTTCTTTCCATCCAAGGCTATTCTAAGCAGCAATACCTGTCTGTAGTTACCACAAGGGTACATGTAAAGCAATTAATCTTTATTATTTTATTCACATTCAGTGTTTTCATGCCCATAATATTTGTTTTACCTTCAGAAATCATGCCATTTAACTTGAGTAAATGTCTTATTTATTTCAAACATACAATGTCACTTAAACATATGGCTTAGCCCCTAAAAGAAACTCTCCTGCTTACTCATTGTCCTCATTTGTACTGTTATAACAAAATACTTAAGACTGGGTAATTTATAATAAATAGAAACTCACTATTCATAGCTCTGGAAGCTGGGAAGTCCAAGATCCAAGTCATTAGATTCAGAGTCTAGTAAATGCTCGTCCTCTGTTTCACAGATGATGCCTTGTTTCTGTGTCCTCACAGTTCAGAAGAGACAAACAGGCCCCCTCAAGCCTCTTCTATAAGCACTAATCCCATTCATAAGAGCAGACCCCTTATGCCCTAATTAGTTCCCAATGGCCCCATATGCTAATACTACTGCATTGGAGATTTAGGTTTCAACATATAAATTTTGGAGGGACAAACACATTCAGGACCTAGAACCCACCAATATTTTACTTCCTATTACCTATCTTGAAAACATCAAAAAAGAGACGTAGCATAGTTGATAAGGAAAATAGTTCTCCTAGTGATATATTTATGCCAAGGGAAATATAAGCAACATTTTTTGACAGTAAAAAAAAACTTAATAAGGAACCATTATATACAAGAATATTAAGAAAATATAAGTCCACTCTTTAGGACACATTTACTAATGGCTGAAAAAAATAAAGAAAATTTCTCCATCTATTATTTTTCTTCCATTTTCTCTTTCAAGGGGGATCAACTTCAATATGGTGAAGATGCAATAGACATTGAGGAAAATATAGGAGAAGAAGGTCATTTAAGATATTTTAAGTGAGAAATTACACACTCCAAATGAATTCAAGTCTCTCTGATTACACATACCATATCCAAGAATATTGATATCTCAGAATACAGAAAGAAACATTCTTGACAAGCTTTGAAGATTCAAAGGAGAAAAGAAATGGTTCTGTGAAAAAATCAATAAGAAAAATAAGTAGAATTTTTAATGAAAAATGAGATGGTTTCCACAATTATGCAATGCTGAGAATATAGCAAAGCTCGCATTTACTTCTAACCAAAAGACACTAATCACAGGTAGGAAATTTATGCACATTACCAGATATAGACAGAAATAGTTTCCAGCCCTTTACAAATGAAAGATTCAGTTAAGTGCCTTGCCCTGCATCACAGAGCTCATAAATGGCAGACAGAATTGAAGCATCTGTGTATTTAATTATAAATCTTTCACACTTAATTATTGCTATATACTGTTTGTGATAAATATCCAGCCAAATTTCTGGACTAGATTATGAAAGATATAGTTATATATGAGAATAGTGGTCATTAGAACCACTGAGGATAACATAGGCTATTATTACAGTGGCAGATGAGGAAATATTTAAATTCATCCCAACAGTAATGATTAATATATTGATTTAAGTCTTGATAAAGGAGGTGATTGGTGAGACAAATGACTATTTTATTCTACTCTATATTTTATTGATTATTAAAATTCAGTCATAGAACATGCTAATAAAATTTGTGCATAGCACGAATCTAGACTACTTATATTAACAGAATCTCAATGTTTGAAACAGGGACATTAAATACTATCAAGTTGAACTTGATGTATTGCCACTGGATTGTTATTCAACTCATCTATCTGCGCTTGAGTATTCTAATGCCAGAAAACTCACTGTATCTTGAATTATCCTTTTTAAATCATGGTTGTTATATTCTTTGTGGTAGGAAAGTATTCTTCATTTCCTACAATTATTTAACTAAATAAATTCTAGTTAGAAGTTAGATTTAGCTATATTGAAGAATATTTCACATACTACAAAATTCACTGATTTTAAGTGCACAATTCAATATGTAACCACTATAACCATCACCACAATCAAGATATAGATCATTTCAAAATAAAAAGATATAGAACATTTCTATTACTCCTAAACATCCCCTTCTGACTAATTCCTCTATTAGAACTTCTCTACAAGTGACAAATAGATGTGGACAAAACACAAATAGAATTTCTATAGATGAACATACACACATATGTACATATAAAACCTCATAATATAATAAATGAATTAAATAACAGGTTAAATAAAAGAGAAGAAGGAATGAAGGTGCTGAAAGATAGATCTAAGGATATTTAATAAAAAGTAGAACAGAGAAATATGTGGCTGGAAAACATGAGAGGATAGGTTATGCTACAGAGTAGTTTCTGAGAGGAAGTAAGACATAGATGGCTTTCTATATCTTACTATCAGAAATCATAATAATAACATTCAAAATGTGATACTAACATCATGGAGAATGTGAACATGTCCTCAAAGTCTAGGAGCAGGACAACAAATCTGGAGAAGGATTTGTTTTAAATATTACATTATCTGAGGAAATTACTTTCAGTTGTAGCATTGCTTCTATGGAAGAAACGTATTTCAAGGTACAATTGGCTGACATGAGATTAAAATTTCAGAACACAGAATTTCATTTCAATTGTACAACACATTCTTTCTATATCTGTATATTCGTCCATGATTTCATTTTATTCTTTTTGTTTCCTACTCACCCCACAATATTGTAATGATTACAATTTCTAAATGGAGTATAAAATATTCCTGTGATACCAAGTATTTTTCCTTACTTTAGCAGTTACTTTGTGTTCTAAAACAAATACATAAATTCCAGGCCTAGTGCAGTGGCTCATGCTTGTAATACCAGCACTTTGGGAGGCCAAAGCAGGAAGATCACTTAAGGCCTGGAGTTTGAGACCAGCCTGGTCAATATGGCAAGACCCTTTATCTATTAAAAAATAAATTCCATAATTTACCTATTTCTTCTATCAATTATTATTTAAATACCAGGATGAAAAATTAGAAGAGGAAGAGATTAACTTTTTAAAACCTCTGAAAGTGAAATGGAGAAATCTCCCACTTTCAGATGTTATTTAAATCTTTGAATAAGTATCAAGAGAAAGATTGAAGTTATCATAAATTAGTTAAAATTTTATGGGGAAATATTGCTTATTTCAAGGTATTTTAATAGAAATTATTTCATTTTAGTATTCTATTCTGCATAAAGGCTTCTTTTCAGTGTATGAGAATTGTTCCTTTACTCTGATCAATTTAATTTACCTTCAGTTGCATTCAATTATGATTTTATCTTACTCATCCCTCTAAGTTTCAAAAATATACCCTTGAAATCTTTTGATTTATTGTATCTTCAATTCATCTTTGAGATTCCAGAATACATAATGTACTTCAAGTATAGTTGATTTTAAAATTTAGAGTTCACAAAATATATTAAAACTCTGATTAACAAGAATGCCTAAAATAGGTAGACATTGTTTAAATGCTCTTCTTAAGTGACAATTAAGCAAAAGCCACTTTGTTTAACCTTTTGTTATTTAATGGTTTTCTAAAATGGCTGTGTCTACTTTGTACCCCGTATGTATGGTAGGATAATCTTACTGGAATGCCTCTTTGAAAACCCTACAGACCTTCAGGGTCATCTATTGGTACAGTAGTTTATACTGTATGTGAGTTTAGATGTAAAAGGTGTAGGAGACAAAGCTAAATCTGGAATATCTCTTGAAAGTTGACTATTTTTCTTGAAGTAACATATTTTTTATTAGCCTCATTCAGATAGGTTGAAATGATAAAAAACACTTATTATTTGAGAGTTCTCACGAATTAAATTCTAGTTAACATTGTATAGTTAAATATACCCAAGATGTCTTCAATGTAGGCCCAACCGCATTGTCAAAGTCTTAAGCTATTCATTGTTCTTTAGTGTTACATAGGATAATGCACAACCTCTGATGGAGCATATGCAAAGGAGGACTTCAACAATTCTTTTCACTCCTATAAGAACATACCACTTTTCTCATGAAAAGGTAGTCCATCTTTCTTCAGTGTGAATTTTGGCTCATCTTTTAACTTATTTCTATAAATAGAATATGACACAATTGGTATAGTGTTATGTATGGTCCTAGGCCTTAAAAGGACATTCACTTTTTCATTTGCTCTTTTAGAAACTGCTCTTTCAGAAGTAGGAATATCCTAGTGGGACAAACATATGTGGAAAAGAGGCCTATAAGGCCTTTAGCTGTTCCAGTTATCCCAATTAAGGTGTCAAAACTTTGAGTGCAATCATTGTGGATGTTTTAACTCCAGTCAAGCCCGTTGATTAATACAACTGCAGGAGTGACATCAGTACACATGTTATTGAAGAAGTGCACAAAAAAGCAAGACAACTCACAGAATCATTAGAAATCATATTCATTGTATTTTTAAATCATTATGCCTTAGATGTTTTGATATGCTGCAATGGATACTTGATACAGAAATTAATATCTAAAAGTAGAATATTGCTCTAACAAAAAGCTAAAATGCATGCACTGGTTTCAAGACCAAATGTTGGTTGGCAGCTGGAAAAGTGATGAGGCAACTAGTAATGGAGATCAGGAGTATAGTGAGGAAATTGTTATGATTAAAAGCTGAAAAAATGTCAAACATTATATTTAATATATTGGCAAAAAGTTTGTTGACACTCTAACCTGAGAGAAGAGAGAAAATATACCTAATATATTGTAAATCTGTCTGAGGAGATTTTTGGCGAGAATGTTTGGTAGTGGCAAATAGTTTACTTTAGTAAAGTATGATAATATATTGTAAGAGAAAGGTAAGATAAGAAGAAAAAGTAGTATTTGGAAGGAGAATTTGGACCCAGTTGGCAAAATATTTTAAAAGTAAGAAATATCAAAATGCAAAGATCATGGCGAAGTTATTAAATCGTACCCTAACAATTAAGATAAAGTCAAAGGTGCAACTGTAAAACCTTTCTATAAGCCTCAATAATATTTAAATTTGTTCCTATAGGATCCCCTCAACCAGATGAAATAATTGTTAAAAATTTTATAGATGATGTGTCACAGCAGCCAGACACTCCCACAGTAGAGAGAGGTAAATCTAAGAAAGAATTATGAATGTGGCATGGGATGATTCCAAATAAGTTTCACAGAATACTCCAGAATATTTTAATTTTTCATTATATTTGTAAAAGCAGTCTGGACTAAAAGTTATAGAGATCATTCAAACTGAAAAGAAGCCCCAGGCTACCAGTTTTCTATTGTCAATCAGAAGGCTAAGGGAATTATTCAATTGAAAACACAGGCTGTATTTTGTGAAAAAATATGGAAGACTTAAAGGGAGGAGCCAAGAACCACTGAGAAAAATGGATTAGAGACCTATTCCCAAAAGCAGAATTAGACACTAATCAAGGAACTTCTTCTGTCTCCTAAGAAGGGGAAACTCATTACATGTTCCTGGCACAGTTTTTAATGGATGGTTGTACCAGTGTACCTTTATTTTCTTACTGTTTAAATGAATAGTAGGAACTATAATAGTTATTTAAGTCTTGTGTTACCATGGTATATTGAATCTCTGAGGACAGATAACTTATCGTTTTAGTTCACAGGTTTCTAGAACATGACTATGCTTAAGGAGCCTCATCCACTTCTGAAATTAATGCTTATAATGAGGTTCTTGACTATGAGGCCATAGTGGAATAAGGCTTTAGGAGAATTAGCGTATTTTGCATTTTGGAAATATGTTGATTGTTGTGACAACAGGGTGTATTGTGATAGATTATGTCTTAGTCTGTTTTGTGTTGCTCTAAAGGAATATCTGAAACTGGGTAATTTATAAGGAAAAGAGTTTTATTTATCTCACTATTCTGCAGGCTATACAACAAGCATGTCACTGGCATCTGCTTGGCTTCTGGTGAGGGCTTTTGTGCTGCATTAAAATGTGGTGGAGAAGGTGAAAGAGAAAGCAAGCCTGTGCAAAGAGGGACCAGACCTGAGGGATATCATGGCTTTAAAACAACCTACTGTAGTGGGAACTAATTTGTTCCCTCAAAAACCAATACAGTCTTGTGAGAGAGAGGACTCACTACTGTGAGAATGGCACCAAGCCATTCATTAGGGATCCACCCCCATGGCCCAAACACCTCCCATTAGGCCTCACTTCCCAACACCATCACATTGGGGATCAAATCTTATCTTTAGTTTTTGTGGGAACAAACCAACCATATCCAAACCATAGCATTTTACCCTTGGCCCCTCAAAACTCATGTCTTTCTCACGTGCATCATATAATCATTCTATCCCCAATAGTCCCAAAAGCCTTAACTTGTTTCAGCATCAACTCAAGTTTCAAAGTAAAAAGTCTCATCTGGGACTCAAGGTAAGTGCCTTTCTGCTGTGAACCTGTAAAATCAAAAACAAGTTATTTACTTACAAGATAAAATGACTATAGATGCATTCGGTAAGCATATCCATCCCCAAAGGGAGAAATCAGTGAAAAGAAAGGAGTAACAGGCCCCACACAAGTCTGAAATCCAGCAGGGCAGACATTAAATCTTAAAGCACCAAAAAAAAAAAAAAAAAGAAAATCTCCTTTGACTCGATGTTCTGCATCTGTGGCACAGTGGTGCAAGGGGTGGCTCCCAAGGCTTTTCTAGGCTTAGATGGTAGTTCTGTAATTCTGGTATTTGGAGGGCAGTGGCTTCACTGCTGAAGCTCTACGAGACATTGCCTAGGTAGGGACTTTTCCATGATGGCTGCACCCCTACAGCAAGTCTCTACCCGGGGTCTCAGACATTCTGGTACATTCTCTGAAATCTGAGTTGAAGCTTCCAAGTTTCCATGCCTCTTGCATTCTGGGTGCCTGCAAACTTAACACCCCATGAAAGCAACCAAGGGTTACTGCTTGCATTCTTCTGAAAAGTACTTGGAGCCATTTGGGCCCAAACTGTAGCTAAGATGGAGGGAGCAGTGTGCCAAGGTGACCAGGGAAGCGGTGCACCAGTCTTATCCCCCCAAAACCATTCTGTTCTCCTAGGCCTCTGGGCCTGTGATGGGAGAAGGACCCTTGCAGATCTTTAAAATACCTTTTGGACTTTTTCCTACTGTTTTACCTATTAGCACTTGGCTCCCTTTTAAACATTGCTAATCTCTTTAGCAAGAGGTCTCTCTGCTGCACCCTTAGTTTCTCTCCTAAATACACTCTTTACTTTTTTACCATATGGCCAGGCTATAAATTTTCTAAATTTTTTCACTCTGCTTCCCTTTAAATTATACATTCTTACTTTAGATTATTCTTTTCCTGCTTTTGCTGATAATTGAACACAAGCTGTTTAAAGTAACTACATCACTCCTTGAGTATTTTGTTACTTAGAAATTTCTTCTGCCATATACCCTAGGTCATCACTCTTAAGTTTGGCCTTCCACAAAGCCCCAGTGAATAGACACAATACATCCAAGTTCCTTTCTATGGTGTAACATTAGTGACCTTTGTGTCATTTCCTAATAAATTCCCCATTTTCATCTAAGACTTGGTCATCATGCCCTTTACTCTCTACATTTCTATCAGCATTTTGGTCATAACTACTAAACCAATCTCTAAGAAGTTCAAAACTGTCTCTTATCTTTTTGTCTTCTTTTGGGCTTTTCAAACTCTTTCCAACCTTTGCCCATTAACAGTTCCAAAGTCACTTCCAAATTTTCAGGTATTCTTAGGGCAATACCCCATTTTGGGTACCAATTTCTGTCTTAGTCTGTTTTATGTTGCTATAAAGGAATACCTGAGGCTGGGAAATGTATAAAGGAAAAAGGTATATTTTACTCACTATTCTGGTTGGCTGGAAGGTTCAAGATTGGTCACCTGCATTTCATCAGGGGCTCAGACTGCTTTCACTTATGGTGAAAGGTGAAGGGGGGCTGGTGTGTGCAGAGATCACATGGCAAGAGAGGAAACAAGAGATGCAGGAAGGTGCCAGGCTCTTTTTAACAACCAGCCATTGTGGGAACTAATAGAGTGAGAACTCACCCCTGAGAGAGGGCATTAATCTATTCATGAGGGATTTGCCTCCATGACACAAACACCCCACATTAAGCCCCACCTCCAACATTAGGGATCAAATTTCAACATAAAGTTTGGAGGGAACAAATATCCAAACCATAGGCAGTTGTTTCCAAAAATTCTAAAGCAATTTTTTCTGTACTTGTATGTTCCTGACTTTCCACCTTCAAGAGGCTGCTTCTCTACTTTTTCTTAAAGTCTTGTCTTGTCTTGTGACTTGCTTTGGTTAATAAAATGTCATTGAAAATTATGAACTGATGCCTTACAAAGACAAGGAAGAAAAGTGATAAAAAACATGATCTGAGAGTTCCAAACTCAGACCTTATAAAACGTCTTGTAACTTCCACTTTCTGTCCCTTGATATCCAGACACCATGTAGAGAAGCTCAAATTAGACTATTGAGTGACGAAAGACTGCTTGGAAAAAGAGAGAGCCAGCCTGATGCCAGTCATTCCAGCTAGCTGTGTTAAAGCACCCAATGGATGAGTGGAACTGTCTGGGACATTCCAAACCATTGTCAGCTGGAAAATAATGCAGCTATAGCTGAGAACACCTGTTAGAGAACTGCCCAGCTGATCCCAGGAAACCCAGACAATCATGAGAAAAAAAATTGTTTTTTAAGCTAATACGTTTTGAGATACTTTGTAATGCAGCAATAGATAACTAAGACATTCCCTATTCATCAACAGTCTTGAGTGAAATTGAGTGGTGTTTTCCTAAGAATTATCACGATGTATTTATTTATGTGGGATATTATTTTTCAAAATGTATTTTCCCTTTCTAGGTAGTAATATTATGCACTGATCAAAGCATTATGTTTGGAACATAAAAGCATTCTAATATTTTTTAATCACTGAGGGAATTATTCTTTGAATCATTACAAACAAAAGCATTAAAATATTTTGATAAATTTTGGTATGATTACTTGATATGATAATTGATTCATCCATATTTAATTCCAAATTACCTCAATATTGTTCTATGAATCTTCATCTTACTATTTAAAAACATTGTGGGGGGACTTAAAACCCTAACAAACCACTCAGATTGAGTTTTAGACAGACTTTCATCATGGCAAAATAACAAAAAATATATTTGTTACACTGTCTAATTTCTATCAATTTCAACTAGTAAAATAGATGTAAACTAAGAATATAATGTATAAAATATCAATAGGCTATCAAATCTCATAACCAAAGAAAGAAAATTGGTACACATTGCTCTTCATTTTATACTATAAATGCTAAACTTATATTACTATGATGCTAAACTGCTGTATTTCATCCCTTCAGCTAGGACTTAGTACTATGCGCATGGATTAAATTATATTAAGGAAAGTAGGTGATCTCTAATAGAGAATTAATTTATGGACATCAAATAGAGATTCTAATATCAGGCTAAAATATTATCTTGGAGAAGTTTTAGAAAAGTTTTGGCTTATAAATCTTTTCTTGGATGATGATGATCATCATCATCATGACGATGATTTAATTTGAAGAACAATGACATGGAAATAAAAAACGTAAATATTTTTTGATAAATTGGTCTTGACAGATTAAATGAATTGCTATCATACGAAAAACTTGACAAGATAAATGGACACAGGCTGAAATTGGTACAGGTGTGTGGCAAGCAAAAGTATGATGAAATAGGGAGAGAATAATGCAGAAAATAAAGTGCCATATTGAACAAAAATTCTTCCTGTAATACCCAAGAAAAGATACTTATATTAACTTGGTCTTGAAGAATGATTATTCATAATTCAGGGACAGAGATGAATAAAACAGGATCAGAAAAGATGTGAAAGAAATAGTGAGGCCTTCAGTGTAGTTAGAGCCAATTGTATGCAGGAGCAAATAGAAGATTATAAGGCTGGAATTTAAGAAAATTATGGAACTGATTTGGAATTAAATTTAAAATAATTAGAAATTGAATATGAAATTGAACTTGAAAGAATTATGGTATTGCATGCCATGCTAAAAATTTTTGCATGCTAATAAGTTTGAATTTATTTTTCATAAAATAAGATAAGCATTTTTTTTTACAAACCTAATCAAAGTTTTAGAGAAAATCAAGCTGATAAATATTTATTCAGCATGTATTTTATTGTTCAGTGCTCTTCATGACACTGTTTGGCATAGAAGATGGTTCAATAGAAATCCTCCTAGATTTCGCATATGAAACTACTCAGAAAATAAACACATTTAGCCTACCCTTGTGAATTTACCATCCTTGCTGTACTCAGACTCCATGACCCCACATTGAGGCTTTAGTTCCATTCTTGCTTTCCACTGCATGGAAACCTTCTTCACCTTCTTTAAGCTCTGACTCTCCAAGCCTGGTAGCTTCCTTGATGTACAAGTTTTTCATCCTGCTCAGGCTCTAACCCCCTGTAAAAGGACACCCTCTCCATGTGAACATCCTCCTTATCCTTTCTGGACTCTAAATTCCTATACTAGGCCATACTTTGTACATGAATACCTTCCATAACATACTAGAGATCTGTTACATTATGATAAGTTCTTTCTCTGTGAGGACACCCTCCTCAACCTGATCTGGCAATAATATCCCATATTTGCTGTCCACTTACATGGATGGGCTCCTGACTGTGTTCAGGTTCTGTATCTCTGTGGTGAGCTCATCCCCATCCTCATCACTACATGGATACTCTCTTTGCCTTGATGATGCTCTTCTACTCTAGCCTGAGCCATCATGTTGTTACACTACGCGCTACCCACTTGCAGTCGCACCACTACCTTTCTCTGCCCTATCTAATGCCTTTATACATTAATTGTTTGTGAACGGAAAGACAGGGGAAGAAGTATAGTTTTAATTGCAATTTTAATTTGCTCTTCTCTTATAGCTACTTAATATCATTTCAAATGTTATTTCAGTATTCAGATTTCCTCTCATTTGAATTACTTGATCTTATATTTCACTACTTTTCTACTGAGTAGTTTTTTACTATTTGTATTGATTTTAGACTTAATTCTACTTATCAAGAATAATAACCTAAAATCATAGAGAAATCAATGAAAGCAAGGGTTGGTTCTTTGAAAAAATCAACACAATTAGCAAAATATTAGATGGATTAACTAAATTAAAGAGAGAAGACTCAAATAACTTAAAATCACAAATGAAATGGTAGTTCAACTTGCAGCTCTTTGAGTTATCTCCATATTACTTTCCACAGAGGTTGTACTAGTTTGCAGTCCAAAAATTTGTACCCCCATAATATGCTGAAATACATAAATAAATAAATAATGAAAAAATTACAAATGAAAGAGGAAGCATTATAACCAATTTTACAGAAATAAGAATTATAAGAGAATAATGTGAACAACTGAATATGAAAAATTTCATAATCTATATTAAATAAATTCCTAGAAAAACAAGAAACTACTAAAAGTAAATCATGATGAAATGAAAAATCTGAAGAGACATATATTAATAACTAGTAAGGTGATTTAATCAATAAAAATAAACCTTTCAAAACAGAAAAACCCAGAACCAGGTATCTTTACTGGTAAATTCTATCAAACATTTAAAAAAAAATTAACATCAGTACTCCTCAAACTCTTACAAAAAATAGAAGAGGAGGAAATACATTCAAACTCATTCTAGGAGGCAACCATTAACCTGATAACAAAACCAAACAAAGACACTACAAGACAATAAAATTAAAGAACAATAATCATGATGAATACTGATGCAAATGCATGCATAATACATCAATTTTTGATTTATGGATTGACATGATTTTTTTAATTGTATGATTATGTGAAAGCAATATACATTCAGTAGAAACTGTACTTCCTGTATTCATACAATGTTTTGCACTTTCGATATAGTACTCAATAGATGACATGATGTGTTTAACACTATGTTATAAAATAGGCTTAGTGTTAGATGATTTTGCCCAACTGTAAGCTAATATAAGTGTTTTGAGGACATTTAAGGTAGGCTAGGCTAAGCTATTATGTTTGGTAGGTTAGTTATATTAAATGCATTTTGACTTAAAATATTTTCAATTTATGATGAGATTAGAAGGAAGTAATTTCATCATAAATTGAGGAACATCTTTACTAGAAAATAGAAGTCAACAGCTTGTTAAAAGGATTATACACCATAACCAAGTGGGAATTACCCTGGGATGTAAGGATGGTTCAACATACAAAAATCAATAAATGTATTACATCATATTAACAAAATGATTTTTAAAAGCCCTATGATTATCTCAATTGTTGCAGAATAAAAGCATTTGACCAGATTCAATACACATTCATGATAAAAATAATCAAGCAAACTAGAAATAAGGAGAAACCAGCCCAACATTACAAACCCAGATATGAAAGCCCTCATCTAGTGTCATAGCCAATGGTGAAAGACTGAAAGCTTTTTTGAAAATATCATAAACAAGATAAATATGCCCGTTCTTGCCACTTCTCTTTAACATAGCACTTGACATCCTAGCCAGAACAATTAATGGATAAGCAAGTGTGATATATCCATAAAATGGAATGCAATTCAGAGAAAAAAGAAGAGAATTTTGACTCATTCTACAACATGAGTAAACCTTGAGGGCATTATGCTAAGTGAAATAAGCCAGTCGCAAAAAGACAAATACTGTATGATTCCACTTATATAAAGTATCTAGAGTAGTCCAAATGAACAAAAACAGAAGATAGAATTGTGGTTGACAGGAGCTGGGGAAAAGGGAAATGAATATTTGCTATTTAATGGGTATAGAGATTCATTTTTGCATACTAAAAATTGTTAAGGTGGCAAATTTTGTTATGTGTATTTTACTGCAGTTACAAAAGTAGTTATGTGAATCTGCTATCTTCAACAAGGAAATTATTTACATCCTCACAAGAAGTTATGTCATCAAAGTGAAATGCTTTTACAATTTCAAAACACTAAAAACTGTATATTAATATCATAACAACATCTGAAAAAATAATAATCCTTTCCCTTACATGTGTTATAAGTATCTTCTCCCATTCTGTGACCCATCTCTTCAACTATTTAGAGTGTATCTTGATTCATTGAAAATGTTATTTGGAATATAACCAACTATGTAATTTGTTCTTTTAATGATTATGCCCCAAAATAATTAATCATGTTAAGCATCTTTTCCTATACCTGTTGGCCATTTTTATTTCCTCTTTGAAGAAAAGTCTATTCAAGTCCCTTGCCCATTTTTTAATAAGATTATTTGGGAGTTTTGCTATTTAAATTGTAAAAAGTTCCTTACAAATTTTGGAAATTAAGCCCTTATCAGATATATGTTTGGCAAATTTTTTTTCCCATTCCATAGGTTGCCTTTTCATTTTGTTGAGATACACACACACACACACACACACACACACACATACACACACACACACACACACACATTTTTTGCTTGGAGAAGCTTTTTAGTTTGATGTAGTCCCACCTGTCTATTTTTGCTTTTATTGATTCTGCTTTTGGTATCATATTCAAGAAATTATTACCATGACAAATGTCCACAAGATTTTCCCTGCTTTGCTTTCTTCTAGGTCTTTAATGTACTCTGAGTTGTTTCTGTGTGATGTAAGGTAAGGTTCCAATTTCATCTTTGCACATGGATATCCATTTTTTATAGTACCATTGGTTGAAAAAATTATCCTTTGCCCAATGTGTATTTTTGGTACCCTTATCAAAGTTCAGTTAACTATATATGTATGAATTTATTTCTTGGCTCGCTATTCAGTTTCATTGATCTATATATCTGTCTTTATCCTAATTCTGTACTGTTTTAATTGCTGTAGCTTTGTAATGTATCTTGAAATCAGAAAATGTGATGCCTTCAGTTTTGTTCTTTCTCAAAATTGATGTGGCTATTGGAGGCCTTTTGTGGTTCAATATAAATATCATGGTTGTTTTATATTTCTGTAAAAAATATCATTTGGATTTTGATTGAAATTGCATTGAATCTTTGAATAGGATGGACATTTTAACAATATTAAGTCTTCCAATCCATGAACACAGACTGATTTTTCAATTTTTTGGTGCCTCCTTTAATTCCTTTCATTACCATTTTGTAGTTTTCAATATATAAGCCTTTCAGCTTGTAAATGAAAGTAAAATCCTAAGGCCCCTGCTGACTGAGGGGAACCCCTCTTGGCCAAAGGGATCCGAGAAAAAAACCTTAAAATCGAGTTCTTGGCTGTGAAGGGAAGGGAGGTTGGAGAAGCCTCTTATACTTCTTTTCTTTTGAAGTTTAGATACAACAATTGAACAGCATTAATGTTAGAACAGATATCGAAAGACTGAAAAGCACTCTTTGTGACAATAAGATACTAAATTGTTATCATGACCTAAGGCCATGCAGAGCAAAGGTTAAATCACCTGCAGGCCATCAATTTGCTTAGCAGACCACTTTGCATATATTGTGGCTTGTATCTGATTAAACAGACTTCCTTATCTTAACTTAAAACTTTCCAAGCCTTTAGACAAATCTTTATTTCTTTAACCAATTACAAATAAAAGCATCTTTGAACCCATCTATAACCTGTAATCCCCTCTTTGAGATGTCCTACTTTTTCCAGCCAAACCAATGTACCCAGGAAGGTCATGGAAGCACCATACCCCTTCCATCATACGTCCACCTATGCATCTGTTCATCTGTATCCTTTGCAATATTTTTTATGATAAACTAGTAAATATAAGTATTTGTTTCCATGAGTTTTGTGAGTCACCCTAGCAAATTAATCAAACCCGAAGAGGAGTTCCTAGGAACCCTGACTTAAAGCCAGTAGTTCAGCAGTTGTGGAGGCCCAGTCTTTTGACTGGTGTCTGAAGTTGTGGCAGTTTTCTGGGACTGAAGCCTCATCCTGTAGGATATGATGCTATCTCCAGGTGGATAGTGTCAGAATTGATTTGGAGGACACCCGGGTGGTTTTCACTGCAGAACTGGTGTGTGGGAAAAATAAATTTACACATTTTGCCTCAGAAGTATTCTGTGTTGATTGTTGTTGAGTGAGACAATAGAAAAAGCACTTTGAGTTTGTTTTCTCAACACAAGTGGACCTCCTTGTCTTTTTTCTGATCTTAAAGAGAAAGCTTTCAATTTTTCAACACTGAATATGATGCCTACTATGGGGTTGTCTTATATTACCTTTTCAATGTTGAAACACATTCCTTCTATAAATATTTAGTTGATCATTATTATTATGAACAGCATTGAATTTTGTCAAATGCTTTTGCTATATCTATTGTGATAATTATATGATTTTTATTTTTTAGTTTGTAATGTATTAAGTCATATTGGGATTTCTTTGTTAGCTTTTCTATTTTTTGGTTAGTAATGCTTTTGTTGTTTTTATTTTCTGTTGTTTTGTTTTTGGTCTGGGTTTTAACTTCTGAGTCAGTAATGGTCACTGAAAAATTCATAGTGTTCTATCTCTGACATCATTGTACTCTGCTAGAAAAGAACATTATATCTAAGTTTTCAAATATTTAGAACAATTTTCAAGGCAATTTATTAGAAATCTTTTTTACTCTATTTTATACCTTCTTTTTCATATTGTTTATTCTTTATCATTTGAATCATTTATTTTAGCATTTTTATTCATCTTCATAATTTTTTTAGTTTTCAATTTCATTTATTTCTGCTCTAAATTATTTTATTTCTTCTACTTTTGCTGCATTTGTTCTTTTAATCTAGCTCTTCAAACATTTTATTATGAAAATATTCAAATATATTTTTTAAGAATCTTTGTGATTACATTAGGCCTAATCAGGTAGTCCAGAATAATCTTTCCATATCAAGAATCTTAACATACATCTGCTAAGTCCTTTTGTTCCATGCAAAATAAAATATTCACAGGTGATGGGGATTACAACATGAGTATCTTTTGGAAACCACTGTTCAGCCTATGGCACTGTGGCTTACTTGAACATTCCTGAATATTTCATTTCAATTTTTATAATGTTTTGAGTATAAGTCTGTGTATAGTTTTTGTTTTCAGTGTTTTTTCCTAGGGATATGTAAAAATGTAGCTGATGCTATCTATTCATATCAACATGTTGTCATTTGATTTAAGTTTTTTTATCCTTCTCTCCCTTAATGATATAGTTGTGTTAAATGTTACTTTTACATACATTGAGGACCACTTCTGACAATGTTATATCTTTTTATTTCAAAAGTCAAATGTAATTTTAAATACTTGGAAGGAAATAATATTACATTTTTCCATATATTTATTCTTTCTTTCTATTGATCTTTCTTCATTCTTAATGTTCCAAATTTCCTTCCATTATCATTCCTTTCTGTTGGAAAAAACTTCTTTACTATTTTTTATCTGAAAATATATTTATTTAACCTTTATTTCTGAAGATTTTTTTTCTGGATAGAGAATTTTGTATTGACTGATGTTTCTTTTCAGCACTTTAAAAATAATGTAAATTAGTACAGCCACTATGGAAAACAGTCTGGAGATTTCTCGAAAAGTAAAAATAGATCTATTATATGATTCAGCATTCCTGCTGCTGGATATGATTCCAAAAGAAAAAAAGTCAGGATATTGAAGAGATATTTGCACTTTTGCATTTATTGCAGCATTATTCACAATAGCCAAGATATGGAATCAACCTAACTGTTCATCGACAGATAAATGGATAAAGAAAATGTGGTATGTATATATACAATGTAATATTATTCAACCAAAAAATTAAATCCTGTAATTTACAGCAACACATGGATGAAACTGAAGAACATTATGTTAAGTGAAATAAGCCAAGAACAGAAAGTCAAATATCACATGTTATCACTCATATGTGAAAGCCAAAAATATAAATCTCATATAGGTAGAGAGTAGAATAGTGGTTACCGGAGGCTAATAAGAGGAGGGTGGAGACAATGAAGAGAATTTGTTTAATGGGTACAAAAGTACAGTTATACAGAAGGAATGGTTTTAGTGTCTGATAGTACCAGGGTGACTATAGTTAACAATAATTTATTATATCTTTCAAAATATCTAGACAATAAGATTTGGGATGGTCTCAACACAAAGAAATGATAAATGTTTGAGGAGATAGATATCCTAATCACCTGATTCGATCATTACAGATTGTATGTATGTATTGAAATGTCATATGTACCCCATAAATAGGTACAACTATTATGAATCGATTAAAAAATTCTGTTACTTCCTATGATTTAACTGGTTTCTTTAAAAATATCCACTGATATCCGAGTTGTTTCTCTCTGGTAAATCTCTCAAAATTTACTTTGTCTTTTGTTTTCAGAAATTTCATTGTGATGAACCTTGGCATGCATTTCTTTGAGTTTATCCTGTTTGAGGTTCATTCCACTTCTTAAATTTGTACATTTATATGTGCTCAGTTACTGTTTCTTCAAATATTTATTTTCTCATTTGTATATCTTCTTCTGGGACTTTGATAACACGAACAGTAGAACTTCTCTTATGGTACTACAGGTCCAAGATTCAGTTAATCATTTAAAATATATTTTTATGTTTATTTGAATTAGATAATTTAAGTTGATCAATCTTAAAATTCAATGATTATTCACTCTGTCATCTCCATTGTGCTAATCTGTCCCTGGATTGAATTTATTTCAGTATGTATATTTTTCTATTCTAAAATTTCCATTTGGTTCTCCCTTATATCCTTTATTTGATGAATTTTTACAAAAATAATCCTATCATCAACAGATAAATGAATAAATAAAATGTGGTATACACATATAATGGAACATTATTTAACTATATAAAGGAATGAAATTTTGATATATGCTACAACATGGACAAACCTTAAAAACACTGTGTTAACTGAAATAATCGAGATAGAAAAGGATGATGAATATTGAATAATTTTGTTTATATGAGGTATCTAGAATAGCCAAATTTATAGAGACAGAAAGTGGAACAGAAGTTACCAGGGTCTGGGGGGGAGGGATAGGGAGTTATTGTTTGAAGGGTATAGATTCTCTATTTGGGATGATGAAAACGTACTGAAAATGGATAGTGGTGATGATTATACAACATTTTGAGTGTGCCACTGAATTGTACACTTACCAAAGCTTAAAAAGATAAAAGGATGGAAAATATATACAATACAAATAATAATCAAAAGAAACGTGGAAACAATATTAATATCAGACTGCGTACGCTCAAAGCAAGGAAAATTACCATGGATAAAGAGAGCCATTATATAATAATAAAAGAACAAAAACACTAAGAGAAATAGAATTATAAATGGGTATAACTACAACAACAGTCCTTCAAAAATCATAAAGAACAAACTTATAGAATTGAAAAGAGAAATAGATATATTCAAAATTATTGATTATTATTGATTGAGAAAACTAAATATCCAAAATACATAAAACAAGGAAGAACATTATCAATCAACCTGGCTGAACTGATACCCATAAATCATTCCAATGAACATCAGTGGAATGTATATTTTCAACTGCACATTCAACAAGGTAGATCATCCTTTGGGTTACAAAACAAGACTTAGGAAAATTAAAAGCATGCAAATTATACAAAATATATTATTTGACAACAAAAGAAAACAATAACATAAATTAATATCAACTGGATATTTAGTACATACATATTTATAGATTAAAGAAAATAATTTCCAAAAAATCTATGGGTCAAAATGGTACTCCTCAGAGAAATTAGAAAATACTATTAATTCATGTAAATTAAAATAAACCATATCAAAATTTGTGGGAGGAAGTGAATATTATAATATTTTTATAAATGCTTTGGTGTGACATAATTTATATATAATAAAATGCATCTGTTTAAAATGTACAATTCAGAGAGGTTTATGTATTCACGGGGTTGTGCAACCAATGCCATAATAACTTTTAGAACATTTTCATCACAACAAAAAGAAGCCACGTACCCATTAACAGCTGTTCCCAGTTTCTCGGCTCAGCTCTGTAATTTTAACCAAATTTAAGAGTTTATTTCTTCCAATTAGATTCAATGCGTATTGCTATTTCTTATGTTTTTTCCCGACTTGATTTTATACTTGAATGAAATTTTGTCTAAAAAAAAATCTTACATGAAATATCTTCCCTGGGGATTTTGTAGGGTTTTTTTTCTTCTGGATATTGACAAACCAGTTTGTGAATTGTGATGTCAGGTTTGATTTTAAATATATATATATACACACACACACACACACACACACACACAGTATGTCATTTGGTGTTTATTTGTCTGGCAGCATAAGAAATTTTTCTTTATTAAAGTTCAATATTTTTACACATAAGTGTATATGTTATTTATAATGCATAAAATATTATTTATTATATAAATAATAATGCACTATACATATATACTAGTCAATGTAATAAATTATACTGTTTATATATAATGTATATTTTAGATTATATATTAAGAAAATAATATACATTGTGTATATGTATGGAATGTTATAGCCCATATAATAAAATGTCATATACATGAAAAATTATATAGACACACATACGCACGCATTCATACTGTGTCAATGTTTCTCTAAGACATCGTTTGAACTTTCAGTTAGAAGGTTCAAATCTTTTATTAATAAATTATGCTTAAATATATGTTAGTTTCATCCTTTTTATAAATAATATATTTAAACAGATCTTGTACTACTCCTTTTTAAAATTACTCATATTTGACTGTGTTGAATTTTATTCAGGGTCAGCTATTGATTAGGAGTTTTCCTTGTGGAGAGTTCTGGGCTGTTTTCCAGGTTTTTAGTCATTTTTCTTGTTACTCAGGGGTGTGTGTGTGTGTGTGTGTGTGTGTGTGTGTATGTGCGTGTACAGTAATTTAGATGTTATTTTTCTCCAGCTATTAGAGATACTTGGATTGGGGGCAGTTCATAATACAGTCTCTTCTCCCAACTGTCACAGTGGCACACTGGTTTCAAAAATTTGGCTGTTCTATGTGTTTAAGCCTGCTTCCTGGTTGTGGAACAAAAGAGTGTTATTAGAAAAGCCAGTCATCAGCCACTTCATCCTGTCTCCATTGTTCTACAAAGGAGATTTTGGTTTTACAGCTCACATGTGCTCCTCACATTGAAGAAATGTACTTTAGTATGTGCTTCTGACATCAGCAGCCATGGGAGTTTTTCCTATGTGCCTCTTTCTGTACCTCAGCTTGAACTCCAACACTTTTATTAATAGTAGCATTTCAGACCTTCTGTGTTTATGTTCCTTTGTCCTTGTTCTCCTTGTATTTTCCCAATACTAATATTCTTTACTCTTAAAAAAATTGGAATATATGTAACTATTGAGTAAATATATATGAAATTTTTTAAATTACCAGTTTTTTCACAGTATGATTCTTCAATTATTAGAGCATTTTTTTATGTCCCTCAGTAAAGCCTTTTAGTGTTCTTCCTAAACTGCTACATATTCTTTGATTAGTCTCATCCTCACTGTTGGTTGTCATTTTATTATTCCAATTCTCTGACTATAACCAAATAGTACCAAATCAAAAAATATTTGTCTATCAATCAACATTATATTCTTCTTCCTCCCTTTCTGTGCAATCGTGATTTATGGTATACTTCATCAAAACATTAAAAATTCCACATAAGGCAAAAGAAAATGTGGACTCATTTTTCACTCACTACTATTAGCAAGGCTACCTTAACTTTCTGATCAACAAACCAATGTAAAACAGGGAACTGATTCTTTTAACCAAATTAATGGGACATTCCTGTTAATAATAGTAATATGAGCTAATAAAGGCAGTCTTGATTCTGTCAAATCTATTTCCTATAACTAATGCTTGTTTTTCAGTTTTTAAAACACTTTATGGAACAACTTGAATTACTTTTAAAGGTCACTATTTGCATTTGCTTTTTTAAGCCTCATTCCTCTTATGTGAGATGAGCATGTGTTTCTGCCAAGCTTTGATTTTCTGTAACAAGCATAGAAGAACACTTTGCTAATTAGAAAGACTTAGATATTCCCAAATATTCTATCATCCATTTCATTGATCAGAGGCATTTTCTGGTTGAAAAAGTGCCTGAATGCTGACCATACAGAGGGAAAGCCATTTTTCCATTTGAAAAGCCTCTTACACAATCAAGATAACACCACATATTTGGAGATTCCCTTTTTGTTTAGCTTTATTAGCTCCAGAAAATAAACACTAAAACATCAAAAGTTATAAAAAAATAAGATACCTGAAGGTCATTAAGTTCAGAGATTGTGGCTTCTTTTTACCTTGAGGAGCATTTTTTCTTGGCACTCAATGTACTCAACATTCATTAATGTAAACTGCCACACTTGAGAATTTAATATAATTGGACAGGGGTTCCTCTAAAATTTGAACTAATTATGCTAAATTTAAACTTCTCATAGTTTTATTATAACTAGGACTCTGTCCTGGAGTTTGTATTATTAAAATAGATTGATTTACTTGTTAAAGTATGCCCCCCAGCCTAGACACAAAATGGACTCCCTGTAGCTAACTGAGGTGCTCATATTTAAACAGAATCAATCGGCCATGGCTGAGTAAGAGAGTGGTCACGTGAACTGTGTTCTCAGAAAGATGTTGTAAAAGTGTCACAAGACCTCCCATTGTACAATCATCCAAACCAGTTCCTGTTGTGGTGTCAAGATAGATTGCAGGTGGAAATTCCGCAACTGACCACCAACAGACCACTTTATGCCAACTTACTGAACACCTACCTCCTCACCCCAACCCACCCCAACTCCTTAGTCCCCAACCCCCAACCCCCACCCGGCTTTGCAATCCTGCTATAACTCCAGTTGGACAGAGGATCAGTCTTACAGGCTTTCTTTCCTGATAAATAGATGCATATCTCAAGCCGGTTTTCTCTGGTTTATAGAGAATGTGCACAAACCACCTATATGCCGTATAGTTCACCTTTGGAGGTAAAGAGACAAATTCCATCTCATTTGACTTTTTTATTTTTATTATTTTATTTTATTATTTATTTATATTTATTTATTTATTTTAGAGACAGAGTCTCACTCTGTTGCCCTGACTGGAGTGCAGTGGTGAGTTCATAGCTCACTCTAACCTCCAACTCATGGGCTCAAGTGATCCTCTTGCCTCAACCTCCCAATTAGCTGGGACTACAGCCATATACCACTAAGCCTCGCTAATTTTGTTTTTATTTTTTATTCAGATGGAGTTTCACTGTGTTGCCCACGTTGGTCTTGAACTCCTGGCCTCAAGCTATCCTCCTGCCTTGGTCTCCCAAAGTGCTAGGATTACAGGCTTGAGCCACTGCACCCGGCCCTTGTCTTATTTTATTGCTAAAATGCCACCCTAAAGTAAACATGGAATGTATGTTACATATATGTTTACCCACTGTATATATGCTTAACTCCCTTCATAATTATTAGTAACCTTTCCCCCAAATTGCTAAATATTTAAATAGGATAGATCCTATAAGATATAAAAGCCAGCTTCTGTCTCCCTTCTTGAGATCACTCTTCAATTTTACACCAGAAGCTGCATCTCCCCAATCTGCAGACTTTTTTTAAAGAAAATAAAGCTCCCCCTTTTTCCTTCACAGATATCATGGTCTTTTGTACCATGTACTGGAAAGAAATAATTTTATAAAAATTAATCATTCAAATTTTCATCAATAATTATTTGTTAGTATTAGTGAGGATTTCATTAAATGCCATTTTGTAACTTTTACTAGATGTGTGAGTATGTGTGTATGCTTTATCTAATTCATAATTTTACCTTTATTGACAGAGTTTGGGATACAAGAACAATATGGAAAGATATCTAGTTCAGGGTAATTTTGCATTCTTTGAAACAGTTTAGCCAAAGAGAAAATAAGAAAAAATATTACTTATGTAATATTTCATTCCCTGTTTTTATTTCCTTTGAAATTTGATCATTTTTAATTTCCCAGAGTACTACAATAACTAAGTTAGTTTCATAGACACTCATCTGCATGTCCCTGTCAAACTTAGAGTTTAAACATTTTTTGGCTCTACCACTGACCCCCTGGTGACCTTAAGCAAATAATTTACCTCTTTCTACTTCTAATATCCCACTAGGGATAAGGCTAATAATATTTGCCATCTATTTACCTCAGAGTTGTAGTAGAGAGATAATCATTGAAAAGTGCTTTTGGAAGCTAAATGAGAAATAAATGCCAATTATAATTTACACTTTACATTCAAGCTACTGATAAAATAATAAAAACAGGGTTTTCACCCATTTTAAACCACTCAGGGGAAACATGTTTATGAATACAGGCATTCCTTAATGGATTGTGCCTCACTTTATCGTGCTTCACAGATACTTCATTTTTTTTTACACATTAAAGGTCTGTGGTAACCTTGTGTCAAGTGAGTCTATCAGCGGCACTGTTTGTTCAACAGCATATATTCACCTCATGTCTCTGTGTCACATGTTGGTAATTATCACAATAATTCAGATTTCTTTATTGTTATTACAACTTATATGATTATTTGTGACCTGTGATCTTTGATGTTACTATTGTAATTATTTTGGGGTACCGTGAACCACATGCATATAAGACAGTCAACTTAATCGATAAATGCTGTGTGCATTCTGACTGCTCCACCAACTGGCCATTCCTCTGTCTCACACCCTCTCCTCAGAACTCCCCATTCCCTGAGATGTATAATATTGAAATTAGGACAATTAATAAACCTAAAATGGCTCCTAAGTGTTCAAGTAAAAGGAAGAGTCTCATGTCTTTCATGTTAAATCAAAACCTAGAAATAATTAAGCTTAGTAAGGAAGGCATGGTGAAAGCCAAGACAGGTTAAAAGCTAGGTCTCTTGCACCAAAAAGCCAAGTTGTGAATTTAAAGGAAAAGTTTTTGAAATAAATTAAAAGTAATACTCCAGTAAACACACAAATAATAAGAAAGCAAAACAGTTTATTGCTAATATGGAAAAAGTGATAGTGTTCTGGATAGAAGATCAAATCAGCCACAATGTTCACTTAAGCCAAAGCCTGATACATAGCAAAGTGCTAACTCTTTTTAATTCTGTGAAAGTGAGGAGAAGTAAGAAAACTGCAGAAGAAAAGTTGGAAGCTAGCAAAGATTGGTTCATGCAGTTTAAGGAAAGAAGCCATTTCTATAACATAACAATGCAAGTTGAAGCTGCAAGTAGAATGCAAAAATGCAAGTTGCTGCAACTTCTACAGCAGATATCAAAAAAATCTCTCTAAGATGATTGATGAAGGTGGCTACACTAACCAACAGATCTTCAAAGTGAATAAAACAACGTGATATTAAAAGAAGATGCCATCTAGGACCTTTATAGCTAGAGAAGTCAATGCCTGGCTTCAAAGCTTCAAAGGACATGCTGACTCTCTTGTTGGGGTCTAATGCATTTGGTGACTTTAATTTTAAGCCAACGTTCATTTAACATTCTGTTAATAAAAATCCTAGGACCCTTAAGAATTATGCTAAATCTACTCTGCCTGTGCTCTATAAATGGAACAATGAAACCTGGATGATAGCACATCTGTTTACAGCACAGTTACTGAATATTTTAATCCCACTGTTGAATCCTACTGCTCAGAAAAAGTATTTTTTTTCAAACTGTTACTGCTCATTGACAATATACCCAGTGACCCAAGAGCTCTGGTGGAGGTGTATTTAATACAAGGAGAATAATGTTGTTTTCATGCCTGCTACACAACATCCATTGTGCAGCCTATGATCAAGGAATAATTTCAACTTTCAAGTCTTATCCTTTAAGAAATACATTTCCTAAGGCTATACCTGCCATAGATAGTGATTCCTCTGATAAATCTAGCAAAGTAAATTGAAAACTTTATGGAAAGAATTTACCATTATGTTAATAGATGCTATTAAGTACATTTGTGCTTCATGGGAGGAGACCAAAATATCAACATTAACAGGGATTTAGAAGAAGTTGATTCCAACCCTCATGTGACATTGAGGGGTTCAAGACTTCAATGGAGGAAGTAACTACAAATGTGGTGGAAATAGCAAGAAAACTAGAATTAAAAATGGAGCCTGGAAATGTGACCAAATTAGTGTAATTTCATGATTAAATTTTATCAGGGAGGAAAGAAAATAGTTTCTTGAAATGGAAGCTACTTTGGTGAAGATGCTGTGAACATTGTTGAAATTACAACGAAGATTTAGAATATTACATGAACTTAGTAGATAAAGCAGTAGCAGGATTTGAAAGGAGAAACTCCAATTTTTAAAGAAGGTCTCTGGGTAAAATGCTTTCAAGCCACATCACAGGCTGTAGAAAAATCTTTTATGAGAGAAAGAGTCAATTAATGTACCAAACTTCATTGTTTTCTTATTTTAAGAAATTGTCAAACCCACTCCCACCTTCAACAATCACTATCCTTATTAGTCAGCAGTCATCGACATCGAGGCAAGACCCTGCACCACTGACAAGATTGCAATTTGCTTTATGTAATAAAGTATTCTTAATAAAGGTATGTGCAATTTTTATAACAATGTTATTGCACAATTAATAAAATATAGTATGGTATAAATGTAACTTTTATATGCAACAGGAAACAACAAATTTGTATGAATTGCTTTATTGTGGTATTTGCTTTATTTTGGTGATCTGGAACTGATCCTGCAATATTTTCAATGTATGCCTGAAAAACTACTTAACAGAATAAAAAATGGTCTTGAAATATAGCTTTAATACTTTGGTATAATTCTCTGCAATTGTGGGTAACTGTTCTATTTTAAAGAACTCCACTCTAAACTTGTCAGATAAAAGTAATAATCTGAATTACATGACCCTAAAGGAGCTGCCTGCAATATTCAGTAAAAAATCACTTCCATATTTTTCTTATATATTTTCAAAGAATTAAAACAATCCATGTGGTTGTGTTTGGATGTTTGGTTATATAAAGATATTACACCCCCTCCCCCATCTTCAGAGAGTAGTATGTAACTTCGAAGTGATAGTCATTTTTTAAAAACATTTGTTTGTTTGTCTGTTTATTCTTGAATTTTTATGAGAATAACCTCACTCTGATTTTTTATCAAGGACTTGAAACCCCTGAATTTCAGAAATAAAATTAACATCAATATTACCTTAGAAAGTACTTCCTATTGGAACTGTACATAATTCTTGAAGTAGCTATAATATACTAATTGTAAATTACTATTTTGAGTGTCTGAAATGTGTCTTATTTCTTTAAAACTTGGGTATGGGCTTGAGTGGAGGAAGTCAGCTTTCATTTAAAGCAATTAAATGAATGATAACTATTCTACTTATAAATGAGTCACTTTCCAAATAGATTTATTTAAGATTTAAATTAATGCAGTCTGTTTATGGCCCAATGTATTCAGTTTATTACACAAAGTTGAAAGAACCCTAATGCAACACTTGGTATGATATCAACAGCATATAGGTTCCAAGCTTTTGTTAAATACATTTTCTCAACCATATGTGTGACTCCCTAGGCATTAAGCTCTAAGGAGTATCAATTAATGTCCCATTTAATTTATTAAACAGTTTCTTAGCATGCTGACCTGCTTTACCTTCAAAAATGTTTAATTATTTCTAGGGAGGGGAGACATACAGTAGCAGTAAGAATTTTGTCAAGCTGTTCTTACTCCTGAAGCTTACACTGATCTCAGGCTTTCTCTAACTGTTAAGGTTTATTATCAATGCCAATATTTTCTCCTCTCTTTGTTCACTTATAATTTTTAGATAGCATTTGAAAATATTATTTATAATCATGTAAATTTTAATGGACAAATTTTGTGTAAAGGTTACAACTTATTCCATTAACATCTATTTCTTTATTAGGATTATCAAGTATATAAAGTCATACATTTTATAGGCCAAAGCAGGAGGGTTGCTTGAGATCAGGAGTTTGAGACCAGCCTAAGCAAGAGCGAGACCCTGTCTCTACGAAAAATAGAAAAATTAGCCAGGCATGGTGGCACTCACCTGTAGTCCCAACTACTGAGGAGGCTGAGGCAAGAGGATGCCTTGGACCCAGGAGTTTCAGGTTACAGTGAGCTATGATGTCACCACTGCACTCTAACCAGGGCAAAAGAATGAGACTATCTCAAAAAAATAAATAAATAAAATAAAGTGATACATTTAAATTAAGTTTACAATGCAGATGCTCCTTAACAATGGGGTGGAATCCTAATAAACCTGTCACAAAGTAAAAAAATCATGAGTAGAAAAATTATAAAGTGTGGATCGTTTGTGTGTGCAAAAAATTCTTTAAAGGACTCTCTATTATTAAAATTTTTCAATATTTTATTGATTTTTCATTCTTTTAAGTGGTATGAACGTACAATAAAAGGAAATGGTCAAGAACAAGATCAAACATGGAATGTTTCAAGAAGGGTAAATTTAATTTGTAATAAAAAAGGAGTAGAAAGTCCTTTCATGTAGAGGAAAATAGCATAGCAAAAGATAAGGTGCCACAATTGGATATAGTGGGTGGAAATTAGTAACTCTTTCTCTCTACAACTATTCTAGAAATGTCATATATTTTATTATACACAATAAAATATATTTTTGATAAGATTTTAATTGTTACTTATGCTTTCAGTCAATGTTATTTTATCTTTGAGACTCTTTTAATGTTACTGCTTTTACATCTGGCAAATTGGTCACAGGATATTCATAGAATTGTATTCAAGAGCCAAGTATTTACATTGAAATTTTGAACATATATGACATGGGTATTTTCTGCATTAGCAAAATCTCTTCTTTCTCAAAGAGTTAATACATCTATACTCTGAAAAAGCATATAATTGAGTGATTCTAATCTGTTTTTCTTGCTAATTTTTAACTCATTAATTAAAAAAAATTCATCATTAAAAGTGCCTGGAAATTAGGTCATCAGTAAAGTAAGTGAAATAGAATGATTAATTTTAATATGCAAAAATCAAATGAAATAAACCCTAAAGGAATCACTTTATTTTGGCCTCTCCACTTTACCTTTGGAGAAAACAATTGTATTCTTTGGAGGGAATTCTCTCTCATTAGAGTTAATTACACCCTTTAGATGAGAAAAATTCAATTTTTAGAAAATTATATAAAATATTGACTTAAATTGTAAGTTGATATTCTTCTTTGCATATGAAAAGTGGGAATCAGTGATGTTAAAATAAGAGTACTTATCTTTAGCTACTAATGACAAAAACTACTAGTTTTATTATTTTGTCATATCTTTATATTTGCTTAGTTTGAACTTCCCTGTGGTAGAACTACATCGCATCCGTATATCTTTCTCAGCAGCAACTAACATAGTAGGGTGAAAATCATGGCCATCTACTGTTGTATACTCATTTATTTAAAGTGTTTCCCCAGGACCTCTCCAGCACAGATTCATAGACTTCTTTTCCGTGCTAAATAGACACCGGAAAAACAAAGTTTAACTTTATTTTCCACTTGGTTCTTCATAACAATAAACACAATTTTTTCAATATTACATAGATTGTTTTTTGTTTGTTTGTTTGTAACAGAGTAGTTGCCCCTCCTCCCATATATATGAAAGCATAAGATTGAGAGTGAGGAATATGAAACAGGGAATGGCCTAAAAAAATGGCAAAAATATTTTCTGTCTCTTTAAAACTTCCCACATTCTTTTTTTTTTATTTCAGGGTATTGTGAGGGTACAAACATTATGGTTACACTTTATGTCTTTGCCTCACCCAAGTGCAGGTTAAAGGCATGCCCTTCCCCCCTGCAGTGCTCCCCATGTCCTTTAGTTGCAGATTTGCACCCCCCAAATCCCCCTAATCCTTGGAGAGTATTTCTGCTATGTGATCACCCTAGTGTTGATCAGTTAGTGCCAATTTGATGGCGAGTACAAGTGGAGCCCATTCTTCTGCTCTTGTGATGCCTCACTTTGGATAATGGGCTTAAGTTTAATCCAGGAAAATATAAGAGGTTCTAGATCTCTGTCGTTTTTATGATTAATATTCCATTGTATACATATAGCAAATTTTAATAATCCACTCATGCATTGATGGGCACTTGGGTTGTTTTCACATCCTTGCAATAGTGAATTGTGCTACCATAAACATTCGGGTGCAGATGTCTCTGTTATAGCATATCTTTTGCTCTTTTGGGTAGATGCCTAATAGTGCTATTGCTGGATCGAATGGTACTTCTATTTTTAGCTCTCTAAGGTACCTCCAAACTCTTTTCCACAAAGGTTGCACTATTTGCAGCCCCATCAGCAGTGTAAGAGTGTTCCTGTCTCTCTGCATTCTTGCCAGCATTTGATGTTTTCGGGGAGCTGAAAATTGCATCGCTGCCTCAGGCCAGTGGTTGGGAGGAACAGGGAGAAGGCTTTTTATTCTTGTATCCCAGGCTGGAGCCACCCCTCCAGGTGGACCCAGGAGGGGTTTTGTCTTTGGCAGAGATGGGATGATTAGAATAGTTTACCGCAATAGCCTAGAACTGAGGGGCCCTCCCTTTAAAAACTCTATATTTCTGCTTATGTTCAGGAAATTTGGATTTTGAAATGAGAAGGTCTACCATTTTTCCTCCTTTGCCAGCAAAACTTATTTTTCCTTCTCCTTAAACTAATTTTTCTCATTCTGATGTGGCCTTGAGGACATGTGATGAATTTTTGGTAACAGTTTTGTTTTGTTTTTATTTTTGTTGCAGTGGCTATGTTAGACTTTATGTAATCGATAGGCATCACCCATGTTGGCATAAATAGTCTGGAAATTCCAAGCCATGTATAAGGGTGAGGGGAAACTTGCCCTTTTCCCTAAAAGTTTGCTGAAATATCAACTCCCAATTAAGGCAGATTAATAAGAGAAATGTTTATTTACCAATACCATGTGCATGGGGAGAATAACATAGTGATTACCCAATATCCTAATGAAGTTCAGATATTTTTATACATGCCTTTTAGAGGGGAGGGGGGAAATGAGGAGTATATGTAGATAAAGTGTAGTTAGGGAGGACGAATGGATGGGGAAACAGATTGACTTGTAAATTAACCTGAGGGGCATGTATTATGTCTCAAATGATTTAGGCTAGGACTGGTTGCATTTTTGATCTTCTTTTTTGTTGTTTATTGAGATAAGGGAGAGTGGAAGGGAAAGTTGATTCCCCCTTTGATCTTTTGATCGAGTCAGTCCAGTTTGTGTAGATAGAGGGAAAGCCTGTGCTAAGGTCCTTTTAATCTCTAAGAGCCTTTAATTCAAAATATTCTTTATACTAAGGAGTCATATTTTGGGGTGATATTTCTAGAGCTCCTTGACAGGGAGTTTTGACTGATAAAGCATTCAATAGTGTATAGTCAGATGTGAAGGAAAGAAAATACCTTATAAGTTTTATAATTATCCTCTTCTCTTGTCTTCAAAAGAAATAAAACCTTACTTGCTATAATTACCACAAGCCACTGTTAGGTGCAAGAGGGTGATGAGTGGAAAGGAGAATTATGAGAAATTACAGTAGTTGAAATACATCAAATTTGTCTCCATAATTAATTGAAATTAGAGTGGAATAGAAAGAGAGAAAAGAGGGTAAGAAGAAATGGGGGAAGGGAGGAAGAGAGGAAAAAGAGAGAAAGAGAATATGAGAAAAGGCAACTGCCTTGAGGGGATTTACATAGATAACTTAATGAGTATTATCATATGCTGTACATTAGTAATTATTTTGCTGCTCCCCCACAAAGAGCCTAGACTCAAGATCTACATTGTTTGTACATGTTTTATTGAAGTTGAACTTATGTTTATTTTGGAACTGCTGTACTTTGAAAAGATCCTTAAAGTAAGAATGAATGTTTCTGTTTTATTTGAGGTAAGTTTTTACAAGAAGAACCAATTCGTACATACCTTATATCAATATCAATGGGGCAGTTGTGGAAGAATAAGAGCCTAAGAATACATATTAATGTGGTAATTGAAACCTTTATACATATTTCTAAGCTACATTTTCATTTTTGAGTTCTGTAGCTGATTTTTGAACATTTACTTTGGCTATTTTTGATGACCTTTCAGCTTTCTAATCAGCAAAATGTCTTTTACTTTGGATTTAATCATGCTTCAACAAAGCAAACTTCTCTTATATCATGCACGCATTCAAAAAACCCATATAGCATATCAACAATTCATATCTAGTCAAATTTAAGAAAGTTTTGTTCAGTGGCAAAAAAATTATAGCTCTATTACATACTTTCTTCTTTTGTTCATACTTTCCTATAACCATTATTTTATTATGATGTTTTTCCTTTTTTCCTCTCCTGATTTCTTTCCTAGCTATGTTCTAGTCTAATTCAGGAACTAATAAACTTACCAGGGTTCACAAGGCGGACCTTTCATAAATTTCAGGTTATGTCTTCTTTTCAGGTGGAACTAATCCTAAACCACTTGCAAATTTAAATTATTCTAGTTGTTTCTAGAACAAACCTAGAACAAACCTGTGGCAGTGTGAGATTAAAAGAAACATACAATTCAGTCTGAGACTTGGTGTTTCAGTCACCTCTCTGCTGTGTCATTCCAAATTGTATTGATTGAAAGATGCTGTTTATTCCATTTTTGGGGAGAGCATACCTCTGTACCTATAAAGTCCTGAAGACTTTAATCTTCAACTTGTATTTTTTCATAAATACTAACTTTTTAAATTCAAATTCTGATGGCCTGAAAAGGTTGAATCCATAAACACCAAGTTGTTGTGTGATATCTACACTGTACACGTTGTTGTTTAGAAGTTATGCATTCACTTATTCAATAAATATGTATTGAGTACCAACTATCTAACAGTTGATAAGAATATCACCAATATTGTGTAAGACACACACAGTTCCTGCTCTTACAAGCTTAGAATTTAACAAGGAAGTCACAACTATAGGAGAGTGAAGCTAGGTAACAAAACCTCCAGTGTATTCAGAAAAAGTATAATTCAGGTCATTCATTATTCACGGAATAAATATTTACTCAAGTGCCTCTCATACCAAGTACTGTTTGTTGAACAAAGTAGGTAGTAATAGCAACAGCAGCAGCAGCAGAAATGATAACTAAAATTTAAAAAACACTTGATTATGAATGTTATTCTTTGTTATTGATATTAATATAATAACAAAAATATTTTTTTATTTTTATCATGGTAAAATGTACACAACATAATATACCATTTTAATTACTTTAAATGTACAGGTCAATGGTATTAAGTGCCTTCATATTATTATGCAACCACCAATACCATTATTTTTAAACTTTTTTCATCTTTCCACATTAAAACTCTGTACTCATTAAGCAATAGCTCCTTCTCTCTTTTCAGCCAAGGGCAATCACCATTCTGATTTCTGTCCCTATGAATATGAATACTCTAGGTACCTCACATAAGAGAAATTGTACAATATTTGTCCTTTTGTGTCTGATTTATCTTACTTAGCATAATGTTTTCAGGGTTCATCCACATTGTAGCATGTATCAGAATTTAATTCTGTTTTAAGACTGAATAATATTTCACTGTGCGTATACCACATTTTGTTTATCCATTAATCTATCTAGGAACATTTGCAATATTTCCACTTTTGCGCTATTATAAACAATGAATCTATGAACACTGGGGCACAAATATCTATTTTAGCCCCTACTTTCAATTACTTGGCATATATACCCAGAAGGTGAAATAGCTGAATCATATGGTTGGTAATTCTTTGTTTAAATTTTTGAGGAACCACCAAACTGTTTCCCAAAGTGGGCACAACATTATACATTCCCACAAGCAAAGTATGAGGGTTCCAATTTTTCCACATCCCCTCCAACCCATTATAATATTTTCTTTATTTTAAAATAGTAGTTATCCTAAGGAGTGTGAGGGTTATGCCATTGTGATTTTCACTTACATTTCCATAATGATTAATGATATTGAGCATCTTTTCATGTCCTTATTGGACATTTCTCTGTCTTCTTTGGAAAAACTCTATTCAAGTTCTTTGACCATTTTTTAAAATTTTATTGTTTGGTTTTTGTTGTTAAGGACTTGTAGGGGTTCTTTATGTGGTCTTGATATTAATTCTGTAGGACATATGTGATTAACAAAAAGTTTCTTCCATTTTGTAGGTAGCCTTTTCACTCTTTTCATAGTATCCTTTGATACAGAATGGTACTTAACTGTGATTAAGTCTAATTAATCTTTTTTTGTGCTTTAGGAGCCATATCCAATAAATCATTGACAAATCGAACATCATGAAGCTTTTCTACTATGTTTTCTTCTAAGAGTTTTATAGTTTTAGCTATTGCAATTATTTATATGATCTCCTTTCATTTTTGTGTGTATTGTAAAGTAAAAATACAACTTCGTTCTCTTCTATGTGGCTATCCAGTTTTCACAACACCATTTGTTGTAAAGATTGTCCTATGCTTATGAAATGGTCTTGGCACCCTTGTGAAAAATTATTTGACCATATATGCAAGAGTTTCTTTATGAGCTCTCTATTCTATTTCCTGGTTTTTATGTCTGTCTTTCTATGTACTACACTGTTTTGATCACTATGGAGTAGTAAATTTTGAAGCCAGGGAGTGTGAAACCTCTAACTCAGTCCCTCTTTTACAAGATAATTTTAGGTCTTTCAACATCCATAAAATAAAATGAATTGTTATATTTCTGCAAAAATAATTGAAAGAAAGATAGAGCATCCCAAAATAGTTGAAGATTAAACAACACATTTCTAAATAAAACACGGGTCAAAGAAATCTCATGAAAAACTTAAAAAACAACTCCTTGAAAGTAATAAGACAATTTATCAAAATGTGGGGGATTAAGTGAAAGCAGCCCATCAAGGGAATTTGACAGCATTGAATGCATATATGAGAAAAGAAGAATTATCTAAAATCAATAATCTCAGCTTCTACTTTAGGACATTAGAAAAAGAAGTAAAAATTAAATCCACAGTAAGAAAAAGAATAGAAATAATAAAAATTAGAGCAGAAATCAATGACATAGAAAACAGATATTCAATAAACAAAACCAATAAAATGAAAAGCTGGTTATTTTTAAAGAGAAATAAAATTGATAAGCCCCCATTCACATTAACAAAGATTAAAAAATTAGATACAAATTATTAATATCAGAAATGAAAGAGGAGCCATTACTACAGACTTCATTGACATTAAAAGGATAATAAAGGAATATTATGAACAATTCTATGTCCACAAATTTTATAACCAAATCGAATGGAACAATTCCTTGAAAGACACATTCTTTCAAAACTTGCACAAGGAGAAATAGACAATATGCATGGATCTATATTCATTAAACAAATTGAATCAATAATTAATAAATTTCCAAAACAGAAATTATCAAGCCCAGATGGGTTCACTGATAAATTCTACCAAATCTTTAAGAAACAAATTATATTAATTCTCTATAATCTCTTCCAGAAGGTATAAACACAGGGAGTACATTCTGACTCATTGTATAAACCTAGAAATACTCTGGTGCTAAATCAGATAATGATATTACAAGAAAAGAAAACTACAATCCAGTATCTCCCATGAACATAGATGCCAAAATCCTCAACAAAACATTAGCGAATCAAGTCTAGCGATGCGTTAAAAAATGATGCAACGTGACCAAATGGGATTTGTTCCAGATTGCTAGGCTTCTGATTCAGCATTCAAAAGTCAATTAATGTAATTAATCATCTCAAAATCTAAAGATGAAAAATGATATTACCTTATCCATAAAGGAAAAAAAGCATTTGACAAAATTCAACAACCATTCAAATAATAATGATAATCAACCTCAGCAAAGTAGAAATAGAGAGAGGGGAAGTTCCTCAACTTGGTAAAGAGCATCTACAAAAGCCCTATACCTAATATTAATATAATGCTTAATTTGCTTAATGGTGAAGAAATACAAGATTTCCCACTAATACTAAGAAAAAGACTTAGCCCGTCCCCTCTCATTGCTCTTTTCAGCATCATATTGAATGTACTAGATAAAGCAAAATGTCAAAAAATATTAGAAAAAATGTATCTGATAAAGGACTAGTATTCAAACTAAAGGAAGAATGTGTAAAACTCAACAGGAAAATGAACAATGCAATTTAAAAATGGGCTAAAAGTCTGAATAGACATCTCACTAAAGAAGATTTAGAAATTTCAAATAAGCCTATAAAAAGATCATACTTCATAAAGTAATTCCAAATTAAAGGAACAATTTAATACCACTACAATTCTTATTAGAACAGCTAAAATCAAAAACACTGAAAACAAGAAATCCCTGAAAAGATGTGGAGCAAGAGAGATTCTCATTTATTGCTGGTAGGAATGTAAACTGGTACAGAAACTTCAAATGATAGTATGGCATTTTCTTATAAAAATATGCATATACTCACCATATGATGCAACAATCATGCCCCCTGGTATTTGCCCATATGAATTGTAATCTTAGGTCCACACAAAAACATGTACCTGGATGTTTATAGAAGTTGTGTTTATAATTGTCAAAATTTGGAAGCAATCAAGATATCACTCAATAGGTGAATGAATAAACATAGAACCGGACAATGGGATATTGTTTAGCAATAAAAAGAAAGGAGCCACAAAAAGACATGGAGGAAGCTTGAATGCCTATTACTAAGTAAAATAAGCAAATCCGAAAAGGGTGCATACTCAATGATTTCAACTATATAACATTCTGGAAAGGCAAAATTATAGAGACAGAAAAATTTAGTGGTTTCAAGGAATTCTAGTGGGGAGATAAATAAATAGAATATAGGTGATTTTTAAGGAAGTGATACTATTCTGTATGATACTATAATTATAGAAACATCATTTACATTTGTGAAAGCCCATAGAATGTGCAGCACAAAGAGTGAACCCTAATGTAAACTATGGATTTTGTGTGATAAAAATGTGTCAGGGTGGGTTCATTCATTGTAATAAATGGACCACTTTAGTGCAAGAAGTTGATGGCGCGATGGTAGCATGTGTGTATGTGTGTGTGTATGTGCACACACATGTTGGGGGAGGGTTACAATGGAACTCTGAGAACTTTCCACTAAATTTTTCTGTGAAACTAAAATACTCTAAAAAAGAAAGTCTGTTGGTAACCAACTTTCTATCTTCTGTTTCTATGAGATTGACTTTTTAAGATTGCACATATACATGAAATAATACAGTACATGTCTTTCTGTGTCTAGCTTATTTTACTCAGCATAATTTTCCTCAGTTCCATTCATGTTGTTGTGAAAGATAAAATTTTCCTCTTTTCTAAGGCCGTATACTATGCTACCATGTATAGATGCACTAGATTTCCTTTATCTATTCATCAGTTGGTGGAGACTTAGGTTGCTTCCATATCTTGACTATTGTGAATAATGCTGAAATAAACATGGGACTGTAGATCTCTCTTAGATGTACTGATTTTAACTTCTTTGGATATATTCACAAAAGTGGGATTGCTAGATCACATGGTAATTCTGTTTTTAGTTTTTTAAGGAACATTCATAAAATTTTCCAAAATGACTATGTAAACTTACATTCCGACTAATAGTGTGCAAGGGATCCCTTTTCTTCACATCTTCACCAGCACTTGTTATCATTTACATTTTTGATAATAGTCATTTTAGCAGACATAAGGTAATATCTCATTGTGGTTTTAATTTGCATTTCCCTAATGATTAGAGATGTTGTACATTTTCTTATACATCTGTTTGTCATTCATATCTCTTCCTTCAAGAAATGTTCAGATCCTTTACGCATTTTTTAAATGGGATTATTTGTTTCCTTGCTTTTGATTTGCTTAAGTTCCTTATATATTTTGGATATTAGCCACTTATCAACTTATGGTTTGCAAATATTACCAGAAATTGGGAGGGAGGGGACGGAATGGTACTGGGGAAGACATTGATTAAAGGATGCAAAGTTTCCATTAGACTGGAGAAACAGGTTTTAGTGATTTCTTTCACTGCATGGTGACCACAACTAATAATAATACACTATTTAAAAATTACTAAAATAGAATTTTAATGTTCTTATGACAAAAATAAATTGATGAGATGCCAGATATGTTAACTAGCTTGATTGAATCTTTCTATAATGTACACATGCATCAAAATATCACATTGTACTCTAGAAATATAAATAATTTTTTGTCAATTAAGCATTTAAAAAATCTGGGAAGATTGGAAGAATGAAGAGGTTGGGTAGTGGGTACAAACATACAGTTAAATAGAGGGAAGAAGTCCTCCTGTTCAGTAGCACAGTAGGGTGGCTATAGTTAACAATAACTTACTGTATATGTAAAAATAGCTAGAAGAGAAGATTTAAAATGTTTTCACCGCAAAGAAATGATAAGTGTTTTAGGGGCTGAATATACTAAATACCTTGATTTGATCATTAAACCTTTCATGCATGCATCAAAATATCAAATGTACCCCATCAATATGTACAATTATTATGTATCAATAAAATTTTTTAAAATAATGCAGAAAAAAATAATAATTACCATTATTTTAGTTCTAATTATCTGTGGTATCATACAAGAATAAAATATATATAAATGCACACACAAAATATTTATTAAAAATACTGTGATACTGGCATACAGACATATATGTATAGACAAATGGAATACAATAGAGAGCTCAGATATAAACCTTCACAGATATAGTGAATTAATTTTCAACAAAGGTGTCAAAAGCCTTCAGTGGAGAAAGGACACTCTTTTAAACAAATGGTGCTAGGAAAACTGAATATCCACATGCAAAAAAAATGAATTTGGACAGTTACCTTAAACTATATACAAAATTATTTCAAAATGGTTCTAACACCTAAACTTGAGAGATAAAACTATAAAACTTTTAGAAGAATACATTACAGAAATGTTCGACTTTGGATTTAGCAAAGATTCTATGGATGTAACACCAAGAGTATAATTAACAACAGAAACATAAATAAATTGGACTTCATCAAAATTAAGAACTTTTATGCATCAAAGGACATTGTCAAGAAATTGAAAAGGCAACGTAGAGAATCGGAGAAAATATCTTCAAATCATATGTCTGGTAAAGGATTAATAACCAGAATATAAAAGAATGTCTACAGCTCAACATAAATAAAACAAACAACTCAATTCAAATACTTGATTAGACATTTCTCCAAAGGAAATTTACAAGTGGTCAATAAACATATGAAAATATGTTAAACATTATTGGTAATTATAAAAATACAAGTTAAAATCACAATGCAATATCACTTCAAGCCAATTATGATGGCTAATATTAAAAACCTCAGAAAATAACAAGTGTTGGCAAGGATGTGGAGAAATTCTAACCCTTGTGTATGGCTGGTGGGAAAGGTAAGGTGGTGCAACAACTATGTAAAACAAATTTGGTGGTTCCTCAAAATGTTCAACCTAGAACTACCTTATGATTCAATCATTTCACTTCTAGGTATATATATATATAAAATAATTGAAAACAGACTCAAACAAATATTTGTACACCAATGTTTGTAGCAGCTTTACTCACAATAGCCAAAAGACATAAACAACCCAGTGCCCATCAATATATAAAGAGATAAAGAAATATTATAATACATGCAATGGAATATTGTTCAACCATAAAATGAATGAAATTTTGAGATATACTGCAACATTAATGGACCTTGAAAATATTACACTAAGAAAATAAGCCAGATAGAAAAAGAGGGATATTGCATGATTCCACTTATATGAAGTACCTAGAATAAGTAAATACATAGAGACTGGAAATAAAATAGAGTTGACCTGGATTTGGGATAAAGGAGAATAAAGGGTAATTGTTTAATGGGTACAAAGTCTACATGAGAATAATAAAACAGTTTTGGGTACAGATAGTGGTGAGAGTTATTCAACATTGTTAATATATTTAATGCCACGGAATTGTAAACTTTCAAGTGGATAAAATGATATTGATTATGTTATTAATATGTATATTTTATCACAATAAAAATAAAATAATAGGATAAAATAAGGAAAAAGATTATGTAAGATACATGCCTTCCTGTGTGGCAGAGGACATGAATACTGGTTTTAATTTAGTGAACCCAGGATTGTTGTGATCGTTTTTTAAATTCCTTTGATTGTAAGTTATAGTACTTAGGTGAGCCATCACTGGATAATTTTGCAGGAATAAACTACTGGTTTGTCAAAGAAAAACTATCTCCTTCCTGTTCCAATTATCCTAATAGTGGCCTAGTGTACTGATCATTTTCTATAGGATATGCTAATGATATATGTAATCTCAAAAGATAAAGCAGATCCAACACGTTTATATATGGTAATAATATAAAAGGTTAAAGGGAGAGAAACATAATTTGTTCTTGTGCTGACACATGCTATAATTCTATAAATCTATAAGACATCTGCTCTTGGAGTATGAGAAGATATAAAATATTCTATTCTCTCCCATATTGATGTCATTATCAGGCAAAAAGGTAGATAGAATTACTAAATATTTACTTTATAAAGATCCAGAATTTCCTAGCTTTCTTGATTGAATGCAAGGCTGTGAATTCACTGCATCTTCAGAAAGTAGCTAAATTACTAGCCAAGCTCTAAAGTGGGTTAAGTATAGTTCGATGGAGTGGAATCACATAAACTCCTGAGTGGATGGTTAGCTGACTGGACTACAGTCATTCTATTACAAGGACCATTGTTCATACTCACGCATATATGCACAGATTGACACATTACTTTCCCAACAAAATGTCCATGAGACATCAAAGAACTCTGAATAGATCTTATGTTGTTTGAAATGGTGTTGAGGAAAGCTGATTGTAATGTTTTTGAGAATATTTAGTGCTATTCTGGAATATTTTTGTACACTAGCAATATGAAAAATGCAGTTTCTGTCCTGATTTTGTTCAATATTTACATAATTATCTGTTCATAATGATGTTCTTATGGCAATTTGATTGATATTGGTTTTTGTTATTGTTGTTCACTCATGTTATAAGAATTTCATTCAGCTAAATCAGAGGCCTCATTGTACTTGTGACTTTATAAAGGGTAGAGACATAAACAAATTCACTGCCTCTCAGTCCATTTATAAATACATGGTCTTCTTGTAATTTTGAACAGACTAAATACAAGGTGTAGTAGCATGCCTAATTTTCAGATGGTGGCACTTATTTAGTGATTTGTTATATTTAATTTTAAAAATATCACAACTGTGTTTGGTGCCTAACATTTGTTGACTTTATGGAAAAATAATGCCAAAGTATGAATTCTGTTGCAAACATTCTTGGAATTCTATATAATAAATGATAAATATTGAAACAAAAGGATTAACTTTACTACTTTTTTCTTTTTACTTTTTTTGGTCATACAAACCTAGTATATTTCCATTACATGCAAATCATATTTTGTTACTAAATGGGAACCATTCTTTTCTTCATATGGTATGTGGAACTAATGGGGGTTTTGAAACTGAGGAAATTTCACTGGACATGGCCTACTGTTAACCCCTCAGAAGGTTGTTGTGTATCAGCTTCCTTACTATCTAAACACACTGATATAATAGAATGTTTTATTTTTATGATTCTAAGTCTGGTATCATATGCATTGGTTAATTATTCTCTTCAAAGTATTAGGCAATGTGTGAACAGAGCCATAATGGTAATAAAAATTAAATTAAATTCAAGGATTAGTCTTCTCCCAAAGCCCTTACATAACTTCCTCTAGAAAAGGATAGCATTTATATCCATTATTTTATAAGGTAATACTAACAAATCCCTAGCCTCATATGTATGTTAAGGAAGTTTTCTTTAGAATACAAAATTAATTTTCACAGGAACATATTTTAAGTTACAAAAGCATGAAATCTCAGAAGTGAAAGGCAGCAGAGTGGTCTTCTACTCAAACATCTTATCCAGTTAAATAATTCCTTTTATTGATCAACTTCAATAATAAGAGAGTGAGGACTTTGATATACTTGCACTCCTTGTAAAACAATCAAAATGTAGGTAAAACATATAAAACAAACCACTTCGGGACTCTATCAATTAATTAAAGCCATGGAACAAACTGAAAATAGTCTATCAAAAAGAAACAAGTGAACCCCAGTAAGACAGTGGGACTTAAAACATTTTAATTTGTGGCTATTTCTATAGCCCAAAACATCCATGCTCAGTCGTATAGTAGGCAGAATCTGGCAACATTGCAGGCAATGAAGAGAAGAGTTAATATTTTATCAAAACTTGTAGGTCCGCAGAAAATCACTATTCTCAAAGTGTGGTTACTATCTTATTTGACTCTGTTATTCAAACAAGAGCGAACTCAAGCAACATCTCACCTGCCTAAGACTATTATTTAAGATGGGGCAAACTGGAGCCTGAAAGAACATACTGGAAAACTAAACCATAATAAAAAATTTTGGAAAGATCTGACATATTCTTGACAATGTAATAGGATTCACTTATCTAGAAGGCTCTTTGTATGTTCAAGAAAGACTTGTGAAAGACGAGGTCTCAATCACTCAACTCTGGATAACCTTGAGAACCTGTGCAAGTAGAAAATACAACTTAAAATTGTCTGGTAAACAGGCTCGGTGCGGTGGCTCACACCTGTAATCCTAGCACTCTGGGAGGCTGAGGCGGGTTGATCGCTCAAGGTCAGGAGTTCAAGACCAGCCTGAGTGAGAGAGAGACCCCATCTCTACTAAAAATAGAAATAGAAATTATCTGGACAACTAAAAATATATATACAGAAAAAATTAGCCGGGCATGGTGGCTCGTGCCTGTAGTCCCAGCTACTCGGAAGGCTGAGGCAGGAGGATTGCTTGAGCCCAGGAGTTTGAGGTTGCTGTGAGTTAGGCTGACGCCACGGCACTCTAGCCAGGGCAACAGAGCCAGACTCTGTCTCAAATAAATAAATAAATAAATAAAATAAATAAAGCTGGTAAACAGGCTGAAGTTTTTTTTTGTTAATTTCAAAATATTAAGGGGGTACAGATGTTTTGATACATGGCTTGAGTCAGGGTCATAAATATGACCATCACCCAAATAGTGTTTGCTGTACCCTTTAGGTGGGTTTTTCCCTTCCTCTTCTCCCTTTTCTCCCTTGATTCATTTATGATGACTTTTACTTTGTGTGCTTGTGTGCCTGTCAGTTAGTTCCAATTTATTAGAGATTATATGTGGTGTTTGTTTTTCCATTCTTGAGATATTTAGCTTAGAATAATGGTCTCCATTTCCTGCCTGAAATTTGAAAATGCTTTTTCTTGCATATATTTCCTTGGAAAAAAGGTGGAGGAAATAAAGGCAAGACATTTAAGCAAATCTTCTGATAAATTCTTGGCTGATCACTAAATTATACTGACTCAGGTGTGGCACTTAGAAAGACAGGTTTAAAAACAAAACAAGATGAAAAAGCTAAGAGAGCACTCAGTGGCTCCATACTCCCAGGGATACAAAAATACTTAATTAGTCCAGTAAGGGTGCTAATTAAATAAGTACCAATAAGAAAGATGACAACAATAGTAAATAGTTTGGGGGTGGAAGAATCTGATAGCAGACTTATAATAATATATTTAATATTATCTAAAATATTCAGTTTTCAGCCAATAATTAAAAGACATTTAAAGAAACAAGAAAGTGTGTCACATGTAAAGAAGAAAAGATAATCAACAGGAAAAAATCCCTTAAGAGCCTAGATTTTGGACTGAGTATAAAAACACTATATAGGCTATTATAAATATTTTAAAAAATCAAAGGAAATCATGTCTGAAGAATTTAAGAAAAGTATGGGAACAAAGCATTATCAAATATAGAATATCAATAAAGAGGTAGAGATTATAAATAATAGAATCAGATAGATATTCTGTGGTTAAAAATAAAAATTCACTAGAGGAGCACAAAAACAAATATGAGCTGGCAGATAAAGAGCCAACAAACTTTAAAATTGTCCAATTGAGATTATGCAGTCTGAAGAGCAAAGTGAATATAAAAAGCGAATGAAGATAAATGAACAGCACCTAAAAGACCATTGAGATAGCATCAAGCATAATAATGTACACGTCAGAGAAATTTCAGAAAGGAAAGATAAACTGGAATGTACAGAAAAAATTTTTGAATAAATAATGTATAAAAACCTCCCAACTTTTGTGAGAAATATTATTATACATTCAAGAAGCCTAAAGATCTTCAAATAGGAAACACTCAAAAAATTCCCATCTAGACACATCATGGCCAAATTAATAAAAGTCATAGGCAAAGAAAAATCTTGCAAGCACAATGAGAAAAACTATCACATAAAACAGATTTTCAATAAGATTAACAGTGCATCCTATCAGAAAGCCTGGAAGTCTGAGCTGTGGGATGAGATATTCAAAGAATAGAAAGAAAAAAGACTGTTTGCCAAGAATTCTATACCCAGATAACCTTTCCTCCAAAAAATTAAGGAGAAATCAACATTTTCAAATAAAAGCTGAGAATGTTCGTCACAAGAAGAGCTACCACATTAGAAATAGTAAATTAAGTTTTTCAGACTGAAATAAAAAGACTCTAGACAGTAATTGGATCCATATGAAAGAAATAGATAACTAGTATAGGTAACTAGAGAAGTAAATATAAAAGAAATATAAATTTGTGATTTGTTTGTAATGTCTCTCATCTATTTTTTAAAAACTTTATGAAATAATCATAAAATGTAATGAGTTCAAATTGTATAAAGATATAATTTGTATTACAATAAGAGCACTGCAGAGGGGGGCATGAAGTTATGCATAATGGAGAAATTTTATGTTTATTTTTTAAATACTGTAGAAATTAAAGCATTATTAATCCAAAAAATATTGTTTTAAGTTAAGATGCTAATAATAAACCTGAGGGAATCTACTAAAAATAACTAAAAAGAAATAGTAAAATAATTAAAAATAAACTAAAAAATATCAATTTAAAACAAAACGGACAAGAAATACAAGAATAAAAAAAGACATGTGGAAAAAAATGGCAGAAATAAATGCCACATTACCTATAATTACTTTAAATGCAAATATAATATTCACTTCAATTAAAAGGTACATATTGGTAGAATGCAGAAACAAAAAATAAATTGACTATATGGTGAAACAAAGGAAATGAAGTTATAGTCAAAGGAATAAATAAACTGAAAGAAAAAGAATAAGAAGATATATACCATGCAAGTATATGTGATGCACCTATTGCCATTTGCTGGGAATGCTCCAACTTCATGAGAAGAATGAGAGGTCCCTACATAGTGCTTCTGGGTACTACTCCAGAGGATTGACCCAGTGGGAAAGGTGCAGATGCACTGAGCACCTGCAACACAGCTGTTTGCCTCCATTGTCCCATTCCCTTGTGATTGTTACAGTCCAAGCTGGTACTGGAGGATATTTGTTCAAAGTGGTGGGTTGGTCCCCAGGCCACTGTTAAAAGCCCAGGTCAGGGGCTGCCAAGTCCTTCTCCACAGAAGTGGGTGGCATGAACTTGGTGGGTTCCTGGGCAGATCAAAGGACTGCAGTCAGTGCCAGGGTGGTTTGTGGAATCTTATGTAGTGCCTGGTCACATCTTGGGAGCTTGGTGGAAACCTGGACACATCATGACACTGCAGCTGGCAGCAGGGTGGGTTGCATGACGTTGGTGGGTGCCTGGATGTATCGTTGGAACTTGGCAGGTGCCTAGGCAAGTTATAGGACTGCAACTGTTGGTGGGACCTTGCCAGGTTCCTGGGCACATTGCGGGACCTAGGATGGTGCCTAGGTGTGTCATGGGACTGCAAAAGGCAATGTGGCAGGACGTGGTACCTTTATGGGTGCCTGGGTGCATTGTGGGACTGCAGACAGCAGTGAGACAGGTTACAGGGTCTTGGTATGTGTCTGCATGGGTCATGGGAACTTGGTGGGAGCCTGGGCAGTGAGTGGGAACTTGGCAGATGTCTGTGTAGGGTACAAGACATTGGTGGGTGCCTGGATGATCAGGGGGACTTGGCTGGCATTTGGGCAAGTTGTGGGACCATGGCTAGTGGCAGAGTGGCTCATTAGGCTGTAGCAGCTGGGCCACCTGTGGCTGACAGGGCCAGGGATACATGTGGCACCCAACTGGGGAGTTGTGGCTAGGGATCTCCCTCTGCCCAGGTCCAACTGTGGCAGCTGTTGTGGTGTTACTCAGGTGGCAGCAGCAGCATCACAACATGGCAAGATGGCAGTTACAGATGCTGAGTGCTGGTGGGTGCCTGCCTTTCTTGGATCCCTGGAGGGTGGCAAGTCGCCAGTGATGGCACCCAGTCACAGTGCATGTGACAGTGCTTACCCTCCCTACTCCCTCCCTGGCCTGGCAGGAGTAATGGGGAAGGGCCTGGAGTGAAGCTGACCCCTTGGAAGACTGGGTACTCTGGGGCTGAGGGCACAGAGTGACAATTGTTGCAGTGACCTGGGTCCAGAAGCTGGTGGGACCTCACTATGTTCACTCCCTGGCGTGATGCTGCTGCACAGTCTCCAAGCAGCTCCCTGATCAGTTCAGAGGCCTGCTGTGGTGGGAAGCACCCTCACAACTCAGGTTTCAGTATCTACTGGGGGAGTATAGAGTCCTGGGGATCCCTCCCCTGACCCTTCCCCATGTGTGGATGCTTCCTCCAGGTGCCTTCCGATCTTACTGAGAGGATCACTCCACTTCTCTCTTCTAATTTGGATGCCTCCAGTCGCTTCTATGATGATTCACAATGCTCTCTTCCAGATGATCCACCCACATGTGAACTGTCACTCCATAAATTAATATTACTATATTAGAGACAGATAAAGTCTCAGGAGTTTTGCAGGGCTCTGCCCTGAAAGAATATGTGAACATGTGAGTTTGCATATCAAAAGCTGCTCCACCTCAGGAGGGCATCTCAAAAGGTCAGTAGCCGCTGCTTTCTAAGGCGATTGCTGCAGTCTCAACCCTGTGGTTCTCACCTGCTTTGAAGGACAAAGCAAGGTATGCATGAAATCACGGGATGAGAGCTGATCAAAGAGTGTCCACCCAGAGACAGACACCTGTGGCTAAAACAATTAGTCCAAGGGACAGTTCCTGCTTGACTTCTGATAACCTGTCTCTATCTGCAATAACTAGATAAAGAAATATGGAGCCACTATATCTCTGTTTAACCCTTCTGTTAAGTAATAGCTTTATCTTAGAACTTAGAAGTTTTTTCTTGAAAGACTTTGTAACTTGAGTTAGTCAAGGGATCTATAGAAGCCTTTTGAAAGACTTTTAACCCAAAACGAACTACCTATGATTATGTAAATCTGTTACCCCTGGCAAACGATCTCTGTACCTATATATGCCCATGTGAAACTTTATTCTGGGCCTTATGATTAATGGGGATATCGTAAGTACCCCTGAGTATCCCGCTTTTTGCCTTTTATCTTTATAAATCTATAAAACTATACCTTCGTCTCTGTGTATTCTTTTATTTCCATTATTTTCCATTTTCTATTATTTTCTTATCCTTTGTGACGACCCCTACCTAAGGGACTCAATTTTTTGCTGGGAGCTTAGCTAACTCCCCGCAGTGAACCTCCACCCACAACCTTTGATCCTCTCCTAGAGAATGGCGTGTGCAAGTTGCTTCTAGTCTGTCATCCCGTCTGTCCCCCCTTCCTCAAAAGAGCCTTAATGACAAACGTTTTTGTTATTGTAAAGGGACATTATATAATGATAAAAGGGTAAATACATCAGAAAAATATAATGATTGTAAACATAGGTACACCTAATAGCAAAAGCCCCCAAATATATGGAGCATAAACTGACAGAATTGAAGGGATAAATAGACCATTTGACAGTAATAATTGAAAACTAAATACCTCATTTTCAATAATGAACTAAAACATTTTCAAAGAACCAACTTTTGGTTCTATTAATCTTCCGGATAGTTTCCCTGTTGCCAATTTCATTAAGCTCTGATTTGATCTTAATAATTTCCCTTCTTCTGCTGGGTTTGGGGTCAGTCTGTTCTTCTTTTTCCAGATCT